>JAUMHL010000008.1:2398272-2474165 GCA_032362345.1 Sandelia bainsii | reverse complement strand
GTTATAGTGCATTTTAGGTTCATCCTGAAATTTCACCCGAAAGCCGAATATCCCTAACTTTTTGTGAGTAGTGTATACTGAAGGTTCCTGGAGAACTCCCACTGATTGAATCTCCTGACTTTTCCTCTTCCACTATGAGGCTGGAAGTTTAGTTTTTTAATGACAGCATGTCAGCATACTGCATTCTGCACAGAAATGCAGTAAAGAGTCACTAGCATGGCTCATAGTGTTGGTACAGTGTGTGTCATTACAAAATACGACATCTTAAAAACTGAGAAACACTCTTTCATTATCATCTGGAAGGGGGAAATCCACTAGTCACTTTCATGATGACTATACACAGCCTGGTTCCTGGGAGGAGTTTGCAATGGCCTCTTACTTTGAAGGCCATTCTGTTGCATCTTTCAGACTAGTGAGCAATGGCAGGTCCGTGCATTGTCTATGCAACAGTGCTACCACTGCACCAGCTGTGACACACCTTTCCTGAACTGCCGTATCGCACCCTGCTGAATACTGTCAGATATACATTCACACAACCTTTCCTACACGTAGACATACGCACTCACACTTAGGAATGCTTTCACTGCTTCTTTTTTTACTGCAGATCCTTGTCCCCTGGCTCCTCTTTTGTCAGATCCTCTTGTTGTGCTCTTGCTTTTGAAGATCTCATTTCTTACCAGGAGTGATGATGATGTTAATAATGACCTCATGTAGTGTTATCATAACCCTGAGTAGAATACTTGAGGCTACACTCCCTCTCCTCCTGTCCTATTTCTTTGTTGTTCTTAAGCAATTTTCTACAGAGACTGTGCAAAGGCAGCACACAAGAGAAGACAGGCGACAAAATGGGCATAATGACTGGCCTTAGGGAGGAGACGGAGACAAAGAGCATCGAAACTGTTGGATAGTTTTAACCTCATCAACAGCGAGGTCACATCAGAGGGCAACGAGGTGACTTGCTGACTGATTAAAAGATAAAGGTTCCTTAACAACTTTAGTCCCATGTGGCACTGGACTGTGGAGACAAAGTGGAGAAAATAATTGAGATAATAGGAATATCATGATGCAGATGGTGGAAGGGAAATGTTAGTCAGCCACTCTTCTACTAATTTGATTATAGTCTGAAATATGGCAGCCATCACATACACACCCTGCCCCCTGGAGTATTGCCCTACACCATCATGGCCTTTTTTGATAAAATACTAATGGTGTTTTATTCCTCTGATACATACAAGAACTTTATGCAGTGCACTTTATGAATCCCCACATACTGCATTAAGTGTAAAATCAATATAAACACCACATACATTTATTGAGGCTGACACATACATCAGAACAAATATGGATTGCAGATTAATTAGAACATGTACAATACTCACCAAAGTTATTATTAATATTTTACAGCCAAGTCATATTTCTCAAAACACTAACCCTAACCTTTATGCTTTTAGATAAGCCCTAACCCGAACACCTAGACTTAATTTAAATGCATAATCTTTCCCTTAATTTATTCCCCTAAATTTAATGACAAGGCCCCAGAATGTTGACTAGCACGCAAGTTACTATTGTATGCAATATAATAGTTCAAGACCAACACAAATATTCTCTCTTTCCCTTGCCTTATTGTTCTGTGGACATCTGGTCCTCATAAAGATAAAATACAAGGACACACACGCATGAACTGCAGACAGATGCACATACATATATACAAGTGCAGCTATATAGCATGTCAAGGTAAATCTATTTTATTGTGCTGTTAATTTGCTCTTGCTTTTGTACCATCCAGCCCATTTGGGAAATCTAGATGTCATATACATATAATGAAATCTTTATGGTGTTTGTGTACTTTAACTATGTACATTATGTGCCATATATACAGATAAAGTATTCTGTGCCTTTCAAGTAATACATACCGAAAGTAGTCTGCTGTACAAAGATAAATAATAATTGATACTTTATTGATCCCCTTGGGGAAATTGTTGTTTGGACAGCTGCTAGACCTGTGTCAGCGCTACTTCGGGGTTTCGGTGTCTTGTCCAAGGACACCTCGACATGTAGCTTGCCGGGACTGAGAATCAAACCGCTCACCCTTGGGTTGGAAGACGACTGCTCTACCCACTGAGCTATCATGCCGCCCCAAAGAGCGAATTATTACAATTTCTTTCTACTGTCATCCTCAAGCTTAAAATAAACCTAAATATACCATAGGTGAAGTGTTTGAACGGCTTATTACATTTAACTTTGCCCTCTACAGTAAGTGATATTTTCAACATGTGCACCCACACAAAGAACAAATTGGGTACATACAGTAGTAAATTCTATAAGGTATACCAGCTGTACTTACACATTTATATGTGAATAAATAAATGGGCTGGTACCAGGTAAATGCATCAGTTGTTCAAATGTAGATGTACATTCAGGCAGCACACATGCATACACTATGTATTATTCATATTCACTCACTAATGCACAGATGCACGCAGTCTCTCATATGCACACACACACACACCTGTGTGCTTGTGCAAACAAACATAACTGGAAGTGGAGATACGTTGTTGCAGTATGGCTCTGGATTCATTAGCTTGAAAGGCCAAAGGCAGCAATGTGCAGTCAGCAGCAACGACGAGAAGAAACAGGGCAGTCACACATTTATTCTTCTCACAGTTCAATCTACCTGTACCTCATTGTACATTTATTTCTGAATAGAAACTGTTCTTCCTTGTTGCAGCTGATCCATATCTGAGCTATAAAGTATTGAAGTGCTCTCACCGGTGTGAGGGTTGGTTATGTTCCGCTGATATAAGAGGCAGATTTGGAGGTGGAGGGTGAGCTAGATGAACAGTGGCAGAGAGACAAGGAGGAGGAGAGACAGCGCAGGTCCGTCTGCTCCTTAAGTGTGAATGACAGCATTTCATGTTAGCATGTTGGCACTAGCCAGCAGTTGGGATCATCTGCTCTAATAAACCAGCTGTACAAGCACCGCAGTATAAATGCCAGTAACCATCTCCACTAGTAGCTGTGAGAAGTTTAAGGTAGCTAACCTTAGTTGATGCTCAGTGCTAAACTGTTCAGAAGAAAAGAAAATTAGCCAACTCGGCGTCTATTTTAAAATCCATCTGGCCTCTAAACCACCTGTGTCCAAATGTTTACTGGGCAAATACACAGTGGGCACAATAACACAAGTCAAAATAGAAACAGATGTTCTGGAACATAGATTCAAGGGAAAGAAAGAAAGTGTCTCAGAAGCCAATATTTCAACTTAACATGTTTCTTTAATTGTTGATAAGATAATACTTTATTCTGCACCAAATGACACATGATGGTCATTTTATTACTTAGTATATAAAACATAAATAAATTACATATTGTTCCTTTAAAAAGTCTTGATAAACAGTATTGGTGAATTGTTCCCATGACCCATTCATTCACCTGTTACCCATTCATGAGTGCAGGTGGCCAGCTATGCAAGAGAGGAACTCTGGGTGTGCTCTGAGGGTGTGCATTAACGGTCCAAAAATATGGATACCTGGTAAGCAAGTTGCAATGGAATGAACAGAATGTCATCCTGGAACACAATATCCAGGTTATCTTAATACATTCGTGGCATGGGCTTGGAAAAAAGTGGACTATATTGAAAGTGGAGGATTCAGCATTTTTGTAACTTCACAAGAAATCTGCATTTCTCATGCAAATCTTGCAGGGTGACAAAGTTAAAATTTTTCCCTCTCACCATGAAATAAAATTGATACTTAGACATCGTGGATCTCCTTCTGAATCATTTTTAAAATAATGCCCTCTGCACTCTTATCAAATTAATTACTTTTCTTCCCTTTACAGAAATGATATAAGAAGCCACACCTGATAACATATGAACATGTTAGGTTTGTGACTGACTTTTTAAAACTATCACAGGGAGTCACCACAAAATGTTTAAGATTTTAAAATCCTATACATATGGACTTTGACAATTCAAAGAAACATCACCCAGCAGGGATCAGTTATTTCTACACTGTAAACTATACTTTCCAATAACCTATTTTATTTTGTTGTGAAAGACTAATAGATGCTCAGTTAGTGCAAATTTTATTACCTCAAGTCTGCAGCAATGTGATCAAATAAAATAACTGAAAAATGTGGCCTGGTCCTGCAAAATATACTATTAGCACAGTACAGTAGGGACTAGTTAAAGGGTCCTTTTGTTGGACAAAGGGGGAGAATGAAGGTTATTGGTTTTAGCTCCTTTTTTTTTAGTTATGGTAATAATAAATATCACCTAAGCAGATATATTACATGTGCCTCTGGGGAGGCATTGTCTCAGTCAGGTCTAGCTTTAGGCTTTATATCTGGCATGAGAAAAAGGAAACATATGCATAGTCTGGCACCCATCATTAGACTCTCCTACACTGTTTTCCCTGCGGCAGTGTGCATCTGGCAGAGATGGATAGTAGTTTGTGGAATGTACAGTGCTCAGATCAAGGATCAATTATTCCAATAAGCACTGCTTTCTCATCAAAACATTTAGAGTATTGCAATTTGGCAAATTCCAGTGTTTTTGCCACCTGCTAAAATAATGTTTAAATCCACACTTGAGTGGATATTGATAAAACCTATTATATTTCACAGATTTAAAACTTACAGTACACTTACTGCGATTGCATTTTTTATTTACACAATAAGTACACAATATAGGACACTATTACTAAATGTTTACACTGAGCAATTATCAAATCAAACCTCACTCACTCAAGATGGTGGCTTTCTTATGACGTTAAAAAAGTCTTAATGCATGCGACTGGACATGTTTATTTGAGTTTAGTACGTTTTAAGAAAACAACAAGCTTTCTCTATTTTTAAAGTTGCTATGATGTGTACTTTTGTAATTACAGTGTATCAAATGACAATGTGATATCCAGCTTATTGTTTTCCTCCAAACCTGCAATTTTATTGTTTTAGTCCATTCCTACCACTCTCGTAGTGTAGATTTGTGGTGCAGCAGGTAGCTGTTTACTGCATAAAAGTGTTCTTGGTCAGCACCAAATGGCAAATAGACGCAGTTAATGACTATCTGGTGAAGGCAATGAAGCATTTAGAAAATAGTGCTAAATATTTTTCTCAGGAGTTGGTAGAAAGTGAAAATTGGACTTTACATTTGCCAGGTGGCCAGAAACACAACTCAAAATTAATGATCATGCTGCTTCATAACTACTATATGTGTAAATAATCAACTGTTTGCTCACAAATTGCCAAGAAAAGTGTTTTTATTGTTTAAACCTAGGTTAGAAGATGTCAACCTTGTCTCTGGTGTCAAGTTCTGCACTTTATTTTGTGAACAAATTCAGGATGCGGTTAACTTTCTATCAAAATGTAACTGTCAAAGTGTTTAGAAGTCTATGTTCCTGTAATTAGTTAAATTAGGTTGGTGTACAGAACAGTCAAAGAGTGTTTTTCAGGTAGAATGCTTATTTCATGCATATCTGTTTTTGGCATTAATCCGTGGATGGTCATTGATATTGGTCACTTATAACAATCATGCCATTTTAGAGCTGCAAGAATAGTTTTTTATTCATCGTTTTTATTCATACCAAGTGAAAATGTTTAAGTTACTCAGACAGGTACATTATTACAAGAGTCTCACACTGAGCTTTTACTTTTTCTGATTTGTAGCCTTACCTACACAGGGATATCATGTAGCTTTTCGAGCTATAAGAGATTTCCACAACAGCATTTGTGCCTGGCAATGTGGACATGATGTATTAATAGATCATTCTCAGTGATCTATTAATAGTTCACTGTTTCAGTCAGATTGTTGGTTAAGTTATTTTTAAATGTGCTTTCATACAGAAAAGTGGAGCAGAGATGACAATTGTTCTAATTAGATGAGTTCAAACTCAAAATAGATTTGAATTGGGAAGAAGAAAATCTCTCCCTCAAGTTGCAGTCTCAGTACTTACATGTTGTAATAAGGCACTTGGCAGCTGTGTGAGCATTTTTAAAAGACAGATCAAATCAGTCATAAAATCAATGAACCTTCTATTTGACGTGTTCATGGGTCAAACGCAGCTTGAAGCTAACACTAACGTAGTTTTCTATTATTTTGTTTATGTTTCATATTTGAAAAAAAATGGACATGTCAATAATATAATGACCTTTATATTACATACTGCACAAGAATTCACTGTCTCAATATAATGCTTTTTATTAGAGGCTAAATTTCAGGTTCTGACAGAAAATCAATAGGATATTAGTCTTTATGTAGTGCAGCTGGGCAATAATCTAAAATATTTAACAGTGCATTCATATTATTGTTTGACAGTCTTTTTAAATGCTGAACACGTTATGGATCCAGAGAGTGGCTCAGTCACTGTATTTTTTACTTTTCCTTTACTTGAATGCTGACTTGTAGCTGAGCATACAACAGGCCTTTTAATGAGCTTGTGGGATCTGGCTCTGCTAATGGCTGCCCCCCCCCCATCATATGGGCATCAATCCTTTTAGAGAGAACAGATACAAACCTTAAAACACAGTGTGTCCATCTGGTCTGAATATAAATTAGGTCCTCTGAGTAACAGTAAGCATTTGTGGCTATAATTAATTCCAGTGGTCTCATATTATACTAACCCTGTCTTTTCTACATCACTGTTGAGGTTGTCGTGGAGACAGTGTCAACGAACTAGTAGAAAAAAATTAAAGGTCAAAACAGCCTGGGCTTATGTACCTGCACATGATTGAAATGTTGTTTTCCCAAATTGAGAAGAATTATTTTGTTTATATATTAGTAATAAGTCAGTGCAGCAGCTGCTTTGTCTAAGCCATGAACCAATGAACATTGTACCGGACAAATTCAGTCGATACAATCTGTACAAATGGCATCCTAATAACTGGTTGAAACACACGTTCAAATGTCTGATAATAGATGTTGTGAAGGTTGCATCCATGAATAACTAATACAATAACATATGGGTGAAGGTGTGGGGGTTAGCCTTGTATTAGAGGAAAATGGAGGACAGACAGTGGGCTTGTTATCACTAAAGACGCAGACTATGGCATTTATGAGGTTTGCAGTAAACTGGGGGAAGAAATGAGGTTGACCTAGTCATCATGTTAAACCTGTTAACATATTCAGCTTGCTTCTAACTGTATGTCTTTCCTGTTTCTCAGCAGTTAATTCTTAGTTCTCTCCCAGCCTATATTTTCTCTCTCTCTCTGCTTCTTTTCAGCTCTTTTTTTTTTTTTTGGTTTTCTAGCACTTGAATCATTCTTTTATTGTTATTTATTAAGAGGTTGCTTGAGGGGAAAAAAAGACAGCAAATCATTTTCTGAGAGCTGTAATGCCCTTTGATATTTTTTATTGTATGTGGGCCAGATCTGGTTCATGTCTTCATTCTTAAGCTGCCTGCAGAGCCTCTAAGATCATAATTTAAGGCTTTGTCCATACATTTTCTTTCTTTTTTTTTCTAAAAGCTTGTTTCCCATATTAGAACTGCAAAATTACTAAAACAATATTTGTGTTGAAGAATCACTTCACTATGTGTAGTATGATGAACCTACAGAGAAATATTTCCTGCCCAGCAGTTCCTGACAGCTCCTAGAGTATTTATTTTGGGTAGTTATTTTGGTTTTCTCCACTGTCATTAGCCTCATTGCCAGCTGGTGCAAACACCTGTTTTCAGGGGGTAAAAAACTCTGAGGAACGAACTGTATGTCACCTGCCCAGCACCAAACTGCACACAAAGTTAACAACCCACTGTTGAACATAGTGAAGCACCTAGTCATTAAATAGCCAGATAGTGAGTTGGTGGAGTGAGTTACTATTGGACTTACACTCACCAGAGACATTTCTCCATCTTTGACTGATGTGTTTATGTCTGTGTTGTTTTCAACTTTTCCAGTGTCCTCAAGTGTGAACAAAGTGTATCATCATTCAGGGCTAAATCTTTACTCAACAGGACATGCAGCAACATCTTAATATCATTGCTGCATTTTTCTTTTGCTGTTTTTTGAAGTTGTCTTTGATGTTTTATAGGGTAGATTTGAAGAACAGAAAGAAAATAGCAAAATTGTAGAAAAAATATGGACATTCAAATAGTGGCTACTAGAATAATTTGATTGGTCAATTGAAGGAAAACGTTTTATTAATCAGAGCGTTTTAAGTGTCTATGGTCTTTCTTATTTTTTATATAGCATGTGTAAATACTGCATGTTTACAGGAGATACATAGGTGAAGCATCTTTGCAAATACAGCTTATTATCTTTTAGGGGTGTACAAGTTCTCATACTGATGAAGACCTAACTCATCGTATTTGGTATGAGGATAGACTTTGTAGCACAAAAAGCCTCGAGCAGCACTTTGAAGAAGAAAGTGTTGTCTCCCTCTTTTTCTTTACATGTCTATCTCTCTCTCACATTCACGCTCAATATATTCTTCTCCTATAAAATGTACTGCCAACCGTGTTTAATCATATTCTGATCCGACTCATGAAAATGGGACAAAAGAACAAATTTTTTATTCATTTGCTTTAACTGCAGAACTTTAGAACATCAAGCAATCAACAGGTATTTCATGCTTCAGTCATTAAGCCTGAACATAGCTGATAGTTTTTAGGGTTCAACTTTGTAAAACATACCTAGTCCTTGGCATGTATGTTTTTGGAATTATTTTGGTGAAGCACCAAAATAACTAGTTGAGTCATTTCAGTGGGTTATTTGTTCCCTCTGCAGAAATGGCTTCTCATCTAGAAAGAGTCCTTTAATAAACAAGCTTGTCAGTTTGTTGGCTTTGGCATGATTGCAGAGTTGATGCAAACCTAACAAACACCACACGTTTTTGTGTGTAATGGTGTTGTGTTTTACCAGGGAGAATGTCTCTTCACTGCAGTAACTGAAGGGCAGCCAAAATTACTGGATAAATGGGAGAAAGGTGTGAAATTTCTTGTCAGTGTGGGAGAGCACAACTATTTTTATATTTAACCATAAGCATAAATGACTACACTTGTTTGTAAATTATTTATGCAGTTTTTCAAACTGTGTAACAAAATAGGACATACGGTTGTGAATGTGCATTTGCCAGCAGTAAATGTAATACTAAATGCTTTAAGGTCCTTCTTCAGGGCTGTTGAAAAAATTATTGAAGGCCAACACCTTCCTTAACCCATGCCTCTCCCTGTGACAGGTTCAGCCTCCTCTGCCCTGGCAAACAGGATGAGGTGCATCAATATCCACATCTATATGTATGAAGAAGAAGATGGATACACGTGTGGTACCATTTATTTTGCACATACAGACTATTATAATTACACAAATCAAAGGGGACTTAAATTATTTTATTGTTGTCATTATAGGAAGAAAACTAGTTATATAGTTTTATACTAGTTATAAATATTATATAGATTAGCAAGCTAAAATAATGGTTGAGGTAAACTGAGTTCACACTAAATAAAAAGTCAAACTACAGGTCTTTGAAAGCACGTGAACTCTCCAGTATAAAAGACTGAAGGTCAGATAATGCTGTAAAAATACAGTTCATCTGACCACACTGGAATGCAAAGGTACTGTATGCCACAGAGTTACAATCGAAAATTGAAAAGCCTGCCATCACAGACAGATTCAAGATGTAATAACTTTTTTCACACAGTGTCTCACACAGGCGGTTCATAGTGTTGCTCTTATTTATGCACATGAAAAAGTGACAGAAAAAGTTGTGTCAACAATGAGAAAAAAAGAGCTTCACAGAGAAACATCTTACTTGGCCAAGCACTGCATATATGTGTTGGATTGTCGTTTTCAGAAAGTTGCAGATATGTTCCGATTTTGGGAAGCATACTGGCCCCTCACCAAACTACATGCCCACCCACCACCCCGATCTTTACGCTCTGACTTAACACACTCACACTTAACACACTACTTCCCGCAGTGGCACTGAACAGGAAATTGAGCATTCTGCTCCTGCTCAGTGATGTTTACATTATGTTATTAGCTGTTTTACACATCCGTGTAAAACTCTAAGGTCTTTTCCACAGAACATATTTCGTAACAGTCAATAATTAAATGGATAAGTTTCAGTATCCTGGTGTTATGGTGTACATCCAGGCTTACTGAACTGAGCCACTGTTAAAGTTATCAGTAACACCTGCTTTTCCTACTATGACAAGTCAGACATGAAATACCTGTGACTCATTCGTAAGCTGCTTGGCTACCAGCTGACTTTAGCCATAAAATTTAGAAAATTTAAAAAGTTTAGTCATTTAGTCATCGTACAGGTATAAAAGACATTCTTTATAACATCAGAAACTACTCTGCTGGTACCTTTACACCAGCACTGTTTCCTGCTGCAGCTCTCATCTACACCCCAGCCCCCTCATTACGAGCTAAACTTATGGTTTTGTTGTTTTAATTAAGAGCTAATGTTCACGTGTGTGTTTGTTAAAGGAGAACCCTGCTGATTTCACACAACAAAGTCTGTTTACAGGTTTTTAGAGTACTACTACATATGTGAAAAAAGTTGCATAAAGCCTTTTGTGGCTCCAGAGGGAGCTGCCAGACGTCTAATACGTTATTTCAAGTGAAGCCACCAAAGGCAGCATCAGCTGTGGCTGAATACCGTGAATTCGAAAATGGAAAGAAAATGTAAAAATCTGGGGATGTGTAGTCCGACCGAAGTCAGAAAGATGTGAGTTTCCCAGATCCCTGTGGTACACTCATCTCAACTTTAACTGCTACTGTACTAGTATAACAAACCATAATTTCTAAAACAGCGGCAGTCAGCTTGAATTGTGGGTAATGGGTGTCAGTTTCTATAACTTTTATGAAAGACAAATGTGTAGAATAAAGATATTTCTGATTCTGCCGCATACATTTTAATCTTATCCATAGTGAGAATGACAATGTTATATGGGCGTAATTCTAAATCAGTGGCGTATGTCACTCTTTTCAGGGAAGTTCTCCTGCCCAAACCTTCACTGCTGCTGATATTCTTTGAGAGTTGCCTCAAGGAGCAGAGCCCTTTCTACTGTCTACTATTTGCTATAAATAGCTATTTCCATGCATGAAAATGTCTCTGACCGAAAAAGCTTTTTAAGTCCAAAATTCGTAGTCCATCTTCAGAGCCGTCCACCAGTTGTAGCATTTTGACAAGGCCAGACCAGGACTGTTCTTCTGTTTCTGCTATCCCTGATCTTTGAAGCTGCCTGTCTTCACTTTCAAGACTTCAGGGTTTTAGTCTCCTCTGCTTTGTCTGCTGTTATGGTACAACTTGACTTGTTGGCTGCTTTTATTTCTCTGAACTGGTTAGCTTATTAAGGAGGTCTTGGGTTTGGCACCTTACTGTGTGTTTTCAGATTCTTCTGTGTCTGACGGGGTTTGCCCAGGTGCAGGTCAGGTCTCTAAAGATGCCTGCAGGTGTAAATGTGACAAAGAATGCTAGTCTGTCTATATGTGTTAACTTGGTCATGGCTTTTCTCTCAGTGCATGCTGGGCTAGGCACCAGCCCTGTAAGCAGGTGTAGGTTATAGATGGATGGATGATCTGAGTCTCCCAAGCTGCGCAGGGATTCTCAAAACAGCAGCTACTTTAGCCAATGATCACATGGATCGTTTTTGGATGCTGACATGACATGAAGGTGCCTTCACAATTTTGAATGAAATTTCCCATTCTCAACTATTTCAGAGCTTATTTACTTTCTCATAGACCAAGAGTATCAATTTAACACCATAAATGTTTAAATTTACATTACAATTTTCAGCTATTTTCTTTACACAAATATGTCCACACACACCAGCCAAGAGGGGCTCTCTGTTGGTGTCACCTGGGCGGGTGGTAGTGCAAGTCTGTTAACTCAGCTGGAGCATGGTTGTCCTCACTTGAGTCTCTGATGAACTTGAATAAAGTAAAAACACTGACAAGAAGCAGAGGCTTATTTAATAGGCCTCAGAAAAAATATTAAAAGTGACTGAGTGATTTTTTTAATTCTTTTCCCTATGTGGTGAGATAAGATAGCTCAGTCTATATTTGTGCACATAACAGGGAAATGGATTGAAAAATGTAAATCATAGAGTAAACTCAGTAAAGTGTGGCACCTGGCAAAAATTTCTAGAGAGACTTTTAGTGTCCACTTTGGTGGTTGTTGAACTTTTTCTGTTTTGCTGTCCTTCAGAAAAGTGATAAGGAAGCATGTCGCGCCTCTTTAAACCATTTTACTTTTCACAAACCATTAACCATGTTTACAAAAACATGCAACAGAATAGTATTTATTGAAAACTTTTGGACATAAAAGACACAAGTTCTTCTCCTAAATTGACAGTAAACCTGAGAGACAGATATATTTTGTTGATATATTTTCTTGACCTCAGTTTTGACTGACATGTTCACTCTTTTATGCAAATCACTCCACTGTATGTGGTATTTTATTCGAATAAACTACACTCCTCAGGGAACGCAGTCCAATGATGTGGCTCACTAATGTGGTTTTAATAGTTTCTGGACAGAAACAATAAGACAAAACCACATCATGCTGCCTGGATCAATTCGTAAGTTTGTTGACAGTAAGAAAAACAAAATATCACCAGACATATCCTTGAATTTTCATGGAACTCTATTGATGGATGTGAATTCTGTTGTGGTAGTGATGTCCCATTTAACCTACGATATTGAAATATAGGATACAACATGATTTTCCAACTGAGACGATGTTTCAACTGAGGAATGGTTAAATACTATAAACTTCTGTATACATTGATAATACTTTATTGATTTCTGCAAGGATACATCATTGTTGCTTTAGCTCCCTCAGCAGGTCAGAGATTAGACTTAGCTACAGAACAGCTACTGCATGGAGAGATGCATTGTTTTGCTCAAGGACACCTGAGCACAGTGCACACTTACCAATTCAGAGACTGAATCTTTAACAATAATACACATGCACGATCCTGTCAGGTGTGTTGCTTCAGTGTTGTGCAGCAGCACAGATGAGTAGTCTGCAAACTTCTTATCATTTAAGCACCACAGGGATACATTTTCATTTAAAATTGTATTGCTTTTATGCTGCATAGCAAGGTTGTACTGTATTTTTACATGTTTGTAGGAAGGGAGAGAGAATTCATCTAACGAGCCCTCCTTCCCTCCCTCCCCCCAGCAAAAGGCAGATCTTATTTCTCCCCAGTGATTCAATGACAGGTTTCCTGATGCACACAGTTCATAGTCTTTAATCTCCACTCCCAAGTCGCATATCAAGCTGCAGATGGTGAAAGTGAAATGAAAACACCCAGCATTTCATCCACTGACTTCACATTTTGCTACAAGTCTGATATTCAAGTAAGCATGTCATGAACCGCAGAGACATTTTAGAAACACTGAGGCTCTGAGGGTACCAACTTGTCAGTCCATGCGACCTCTGTTGCTTCTGTTTTCCCAGTTTGAAGCTTGTACAGTATTTTCAGCATATTCAGTGTTGTTTTCCATCACATATAGTAAGCTAGTAGACAGAGCTTTTGTTGATGTGTCTTCAGAATATATAGTGAGTTTGTTATATCCTAAGGAGATGTTTTCTTCACCTGTCACCATAAACGACTGCTGTCATCTTCATCCTTGCATGACTTCTCTTGTTGCTGCCTCCTTAAATTCCACTGACCTCGTGTTCCTCGTTGGCTCTGTGCCATGCCCTCAGGATTCACAGCTCTGGTCAAAATCTGAATGAGCGATTGAAGCATAGCTGTTGACTCAGAGGTGAGTGCCCAGCCTCCTCTCATCTCACCCCAGCAAGTCATGTTGCTTTAACCCCGTTGCTGTTATGTGCTGTTACGCTATCGATTTTAATTCCCCATCATCGTGTTTATTTTAAGACGCTCAGCTATTCAGCGGTGTACTACAAGTGAGGCAAACAGAGCTCCACACACAGGGAAACTGATGCTCATTAAGGCTGAAATCTGAAGTGCATTCTGGGTACACATTTGAACTTCTTTTTCTCTGTCTCTTACTGCTGCTTCCTTGGTTTTGACTTTGAAATAAAGTAACTGTCATTTTAAAGTTTTAATACAATCCTGATCAAACTTGTGTATGAGGCATTTGTTTGCTGTAAAGTTAGTTTAAATCTACAAAACAATCTGAATTGTACCTGTATCCAGAAACTTTGTTTGTTGTAACAGAGTGGTCTCATAATATTTATTTATTGTGTGTTTACCACATTTCTTCATGAGATTCATCTGCATCTTACAGCTTCTCTATCATCTGATGTTACTTCATTACATTCTAATAATGCAGTTGTGACTGATAAGCAGGTGAGGTTTAGATTAAAAGCAAATATTAGAGGGTTTTTTTTTTTCATCTTGCAGATCAAAGAAAAAGTCAGCATGTGTGACATTCTTGCTGTATATACAAATATAGTTAGAGATGCTAAAAGTGCTTACACCATCATCTACTTTGAACATAAAAACACTGAGAGCTAAAGAAGTATTGACATTTCATGGAGTCAAATAGCAATCACACTTTGCAACAAGTGAATAATATGAATCATGTGCAGTCTTCTTAATGAAGGGATTCATCTTAAGAGTATCAAATATTGTGTTAAAATGGTAAATTGAAGTACACATTTAAGTGACTATTATACAAGTGATTATTCAGGTGAAAGCATACTAACAGTGCAATGATGAGGCAGAGTATGTAAATGGCAACCTTAATATATTTCCGCTTGTTAAGGACTGCAAGACATTTAGTAGTGATATAATATAATATATTCCAGTGTATCATTTGTTTAGCTTCTAAAAAAAAAAGATTGCTGCTCTATTAGGCAGGTCATGAAGCAGTGACACCAAGAGCAACTTGTTTATTTAAGTATTTCTAATTCAATTAGGATAAAAAGGTTAACGACATACATATGAAATTATTATGATAAAATGATATTCTGTGAGTCTGTGGCAGATGTTGGAGCTTGTGTGTTTGTGTATAGTAAAGGGACTGTGTATATATTGCATTTGAGTGCCCATTCTTTTGGCAACTCACTCAAAACATATAAAAAAGTAATTAAATAAACTATGAATTTACACTTCAGACTGAAATATGGCAACAGCTATCAGATGGATTGCCATGACATTTTATACAGAAATTAATGGTGCCCAGAAGATGAATGCTTAATTTGTGCAAATACTTTAATTTATGACCAAATACCTGTTAAACTAACTTTGTGTTTTGTGTTAATTAGCAAATGTTAGCATGTTAACCCACTAAACTAAAAAAGAAAGATGATAATTCATGCCAAAAGTAGTGTTTACTGTAGCTCAGAGTGCAGCATCACAGAGGTGGTAGCATAGCTGTTATTTCAGTGAGTTCATTTGTTGAGTTATTATGGGTGCTTAAAATAATTTATACTGTAGGTATTTTTTACCTAACAGGTACCTGTTCTATATAAGGTGTGATAATTACTGAGCAACAAAGCTGGCATGTGGGAGGAATTGAAAGAGAATTTGTGCTGTAGGTACTTTTAGACGAGTGTGATAATACTTGAAAATTCCACAGATCATAAAGGAGCGTTCATGTTTTCTCAGGTTTGTGAAAGCCAAATGACAGATTGTTGCTCAGTAACTGTCTCAGAAACTGTCAAAAAAAACTCGTATACAAAATCGTTTATAAAACATGCAAAAAATTTAATTGTCTTGCGCAACACGGTATCATTAATGTTATATATGAAGTGTTTCAAATATGTTGGTTCTCAAAGACTGGTCTGTAAAGGTAATTATACAAGCATTAACAGTGGGTAATGTTGTGGAAGTGATGTACTACTATAGTATTTCCCCACTTGTGCATTACACATGTATATGAGTGCAGACAGGCATGGTAATGAGGATATAGAAATACCCTGCGGTTCTTTGTGTTTTTATTCATGTCCTTGCGTACAACTGTCCATGTGTATGATCAGTTGACACTAGCAGATCAATTACTATCCCTCTATGTAGCCCCAAAGCCATGAAATCCTATTTTATGACCACACATCATGGTCTGTCTAGTATCAGTGGTGGTGAGGTCGCGTTGTGGCCTGGAGTCTAAAACTCAGTATACAGTAGTTGTCTCCTCTCAGGATGGGGTTGTGCAGAATATGCATGAGTTCTTTCATAATCTGTCTTGTCCTTTGGCAGGAAGGCGAGGTCGTGCTTATCTCCTCCATGTTCTGTCTGCTGCCAACAAAACACCTGGTACCCAATTTGTTACCAGGATGGCCTTGACAAGGGAAGTTGGATTTTTGAAAGGATGTAGTGTTAATCGTGTGGTCTGACAGCACAATGTTGTCATTTCTATAGGCTTTTTTTCTTTCTAATTAGCCTTGCAGGACAAAATCCCCTCTCTGGAAAATTACAAATAGAGCATAATGTACACTGTCGCTATCTGTAGTTATTGGGCTTATCTTAATGTAGTATATGTCTGGTAAATGCTGAAAACGTGGATTTTAAATGTCTCTAAAACTTAACTAAATAGTAATATCTGCTTCACAAGCTCCCTCCCATCATGACTCAATATAAAATGTCAAGTCAGAATGGTCTCAGGATTAATATGTCAAGCAGCAGAATAACCTCCTCAACACTATAATTTCATGAGGTTTATGAAGTATGGAATATTGCATGTAATAATTTAATGAATCTAAATAAACAGAAATCATAAAACATCAAACTAGCTTGTAAAGGGTTATTTGCCAGCAATCGGAATGTTGTAAAGAAAGCATCTGTCACGGGTAATGTGTTACTTGCAGTTAATAAGATGACTATATTTGGAACATGTCACATTTAAAGACCTCTCTAAATGGTGTTAAACATGTTTCCGGAAAAACAGCAGGAAAATATCCTGAGGATTCTGCGCAGGAATGGTCTGTTAGACACCAGACACTCTCAGGGTCTTTACTCTATTGTTTTGTCATTTAAGAACTCTAAAAACACAAAACATGCTCGGCTGCACAGAATGATCACTTCTAAAGGAAAAATCAATGAGCTTTGTCTTGTTTGTCACTTCTTCTCCCACGTCCTCACCCTCACTGTTGCATCCTTCTCCCCTTTACCTCTTTCTCGACTAACAGAGTGATGATTTGGAAAGTATTATGAGGCTTGAAATCGGCCCACTGAGCTTCACGTGACTGCTAGGCTAGCCTATTGATGGATATCCCTGTTCTGATTGCCTGAGTTGAGTGCTATATAAGGAATCTCATAGCTGTGCCCCTTAAGAGTCTGAGAGACTGATGTGAGATCAGGCTATCTGGCTACTGTAGGGGATCAGCAACTGGATAATGAAAATCTCCCGCAGACAAGCATGCAGACGTGCATGGCCAAAAAAAAAAGCACAGGGTGCCAGAAAGAGACACACACACACACACACACACACTCAGAAAACTGCTCCATGACTGATCAGCTCTTCTCTTTCAATTGCCAGGTCTGGAGGTGGCGATGGTAGATGTGCTGTGCTGGAGGGGAGAGTGGAATAGGAAAGAGTGAAAAAGAGTAATTTCACCAGTGGTTTATCAAACACCTCCACAGTCAATTTCTGACTCTCACCAGGTTCACCACTGCACAGAGAAACCTCTCTACTTGTGTCCTCTTCATCTTCTTTCTAATGGGCTGCTGAGTTGCATGTGTTAGAGAACATCTGTCATACATGGTGTCTTCTTTAGAGTGCCTTATTTTGTTTTGTTTTTAAATCTAAGAAAAGGAACTGCTTTTCTACATTTTCAATATGTGCTTTCCCAAGGCAGAGGCTTCTTAAAATTTTATTCATGGAGGAAATAATATCTAACCAATGCTGCGCAGTCAGTGACTAACATGTCAGGAATTTAAGATAATGGCACAAATTAGATTTTTATAGGAAATTTAATTTCAGATTGATGTGCTTGGAACTGATTTCACCTCACACAAATTTAAAATGTAGATGCTCAAAACTGAGGTTTTTACTGGACTGTTTGAGATATTAAAGACAGAGATGTCGCACAGGGATTTTCTCTTAATTAAATACTCTTTACGCTTCCATTCAAGTTTAAATAAAGAGGATGTCAGATGGTTGTGGACATGGTAATTGCTCTAGCAGCATTCTCTTAGTGAGCTCGTCTTGGACACCTCACAGTGGCTCAGCAGAGTGTCTCTATGAACACAGAACATGATGTCTTTTAAGAAGTTAGCTCAATTGCATTATATCTCAGGGGGGACTTTCGACTGAGGAAGCAAGTGAAGCACTGCATTTTATAACAAAGAGCACTGGTGGAAAGCAAACACACTCCTACCAACACCCACGCTCACACAAACCACCCAGTGCCACACCAAATTGATCAATTGCAGAAAACGAACTAGCCGTCTTGTTAGATTTCTGCCCTTCTGGACCTCTTCAAACTATGATTTTTTGTTTTTTTTTCGTCAAGGCTTAACAGCTCCACTTGCAGCCGGGTAGTGATTGACAACAGTTGGTCCTTTCTCTTTGCTGTTGTGGTGCCTCAGTCGGTATTTTTCTTTGTCTTCAGAAATCAGACAAAGAGCCACAATACAATCGCTGTAAGTCATTCGGTGAACACTAGCTGTTTGAGGAATCAATCTGAGGTGTGAATTGACTTCAGATGTTTTGGAACATGACAAGATTGTTTAAACATTTATTTGAATGTTTTTTTTACTGAAAGATAAAAAACAAGCTTCTTTATATTTACAATTAAAAGTAGCATCTTTGTGTTTCTAGTTTTAACTGCAGATTTTGGTTTGTTTAAGATGGAGTTTCTTGGCAACCTCTCACTTTGAGAACAGACAGACACTGAGCTGCAGAACAGTGTGAGCTTCACTGCATGCCTGTCAAAATTAAACAAATCAGAACAATTCTTCTCCAGTTCACTATACATTATTCACCATTTTTTTCAGGCCATCTTACTTTCATCAGTGTGTATTAACTTTTTGCTCGTTCACTAACTTTGAGTTAAAGGGATCACACATTGCATCAATCTATCCAAAAAATGAAGCAATAGATAACGAGTAATGTATTGATCAGTCTTTGCATATCACAAAGTTGCATAATAATTTATTATCCATTCCCTCTATGAGCTCCTTCTGATTATCTGAACTCTGTACCTCAGCTCAAAGGGTAAACCCAGCCTTCCTAAAAAGGGATTTCACTTAGCCACTGTTATCCACCATCTTATTCTTTTGGTTCCCATCTTCAGCATGTGGCCATAGAACATACTGGGAACATACTGCAAATCACCTGGTAAATTGAGAGCTTTACTTTCCAGCTCAACTCCTCTTACTGCTGCTGGTGTCACACCAGACAAGGCCTTAAGGACAGAGACACATCAAGTTAACATCAAAGAACTAGAGGCGACTTCGCCCAACTGCTGCATCGCCTCCCACTACCGTAGTCTGGGTCAGAAATGGCACCAGGAAGTAACTCTCTATACCAGCTAGTGGTGGTCTGTACTGTTTTCACACCACTCTTGCTCACTACAGATGGTTTACAGCTACTTCTAATAGAGAATATGTGTGATAGGAAGTTGAAATGGCACTGGGGCCCATTTCTCTCCTCGTGCAGTGAGTCCCTAAGCTGAACAGTGTGGTCAGCCACCAATTCAGTGGGCTAAATTTGCTGAAAAACTGCAGACGGAGGTCCAAATAAAGCTAATGGTGCAGGACACATCTCATAAACTAGGCAGACTAACTCTCACTGATGTGCATTCGGCCAGCCATCTGCTTGAGATGTAACTCATTCCCAGCTTGGAAGGAAGGGTCTATTTTTGTTGTTAATGGCTTTGAAAGATTTGCACTGTATGTCCTATTGGTTTTCATTGTTCACACTCTCCCCCACTGAGGAGATGGTGCTTGTCATTTTTCAACTGCATGAAAAATTACTGAAA
This sequence comes from Sandelia bainsii, assembly GCA_032362345.1. Lineage (NCBI taxonomy): Eukaryota > Metazoa > Chordata > Actinopteri > Anabantiformes > Anabantidae > Sandelia > Sandelia bainsii. The sequence goes on along the minus strand of JAUMHL010000008.1, from coordinate 2,454,322 downwards.
TTGGATTCAGAATGTTTCTGCATGCAACAGTAATAAGCAACTTATTTACATGCAGCTGTCATCAGACCACCTTTATCCCTCAGTGTACCAATTAAACAGAACAAGGTGTGTATGTCTGCATGTTCAAGATTCTGCCAGCGATTCACCTGTTTGTATAATCTGCCCCAGCAGACTGTGGTTGTGATTCAGCCACCGGGAGATGATCGCTGTCTGGAGAGGGAGTGTGTGTGTGCCAGGGTTCAGACTGGTGCCTTCTCTTACATGCACACACACACACACACACACACACACACACACAAGCAAGATTGGAAACACCTGGGGTCCATCACATCTAGAGAATAAACTCAGACGTGTTGAAGCACTGAACTCAGTATTGAGCTGGTTAATGATGGTACAACCCTCTCGTCCTCTGTCTCTCTCTTATACACACACACACACACACAGCATTAACATCTTAAACAGAATAGCAGGTGGAAGCTCTCACACAACAAGACCTAAGGGTTAAAACTCAGCGAGGTGTTGGGAAAGGTAGACCCCTTGGACTAGTTCCCTTGCTGCTTAGCAACATCAAAACATATGCTCTGCTTTCTTCAAACTACTAAATAATGAATTATGCCTCTGTGAGATATTTTTGCACACAAATTCTAACTGCAAAAATACTGATATTTGCACATTTCATGCTAGTTATAATCAACAATCTCATGAGAGTCCAGGTTATGTTGAAATATCCAGAATTAACATATTTTCAGTTTTGTCTTTCACAAACCATAGGCTTAAGCTAATTAAGCCATTTTAAAGTAAAGTGAAAACCCATTTATACTATTGATTATTCTCAACTGTGTGGCTTAAAAAGAACATTCAGATCTCACCGAAGTATTTCTCAAAATGGCGATCAAACACTTGCCACAGCACTCAAGTTAAGCCATACTTTAAACAAAAATAACTGACAACAAAAAATCAAATATTCCCCCTAGGCAAAAGTATAAATGAAAAACACATCAGCTTGCACACACACAAACATGGGTTTTCCTTGACCATATACATGCATTTTCCCTGTCACAGTCATTGTGAATAAATACTGTTATCATCTGTCAGCAAGAGGTACATTGCCTGCAGCTAAGGTAGACATGGGGACAAAATAAAATATCAGCCTCCCACAAAAGCCTGGGGTAGGCCAAAAACATAAGACACCTTTGGTCACACACAATTTTTCAGTCTGTTTTATTAACAGCAAAGCACTGACAATCGTGCCCATACCTCTGTTGTCCTGCACATAAACCTTTCTCATACAATATTGTCTCACAACAAAATGATTGGACAGAACAGGCAGAAAAGATTTATGTTATGGCCTTTATAATATATTTGATACTTCTGAAAATGTTTTGGATGCTTGCCATGCATTTCTCCTTGTTTTTAGTTCTGAACTTTTATCTTTTATCTCTGTTGCATTGATTTAAAGTAAACTAAAACACAGATTTCAATGTTGAGGGCTACAGTCCAAATACATCGTTTTAGTTTTCATCTTTCATCTACATCGTCTTGTTTGTTTTAGAAATAAGACACACTACAATTTACAGGAGCAGGTTACTGTTGGCATGTTTGCTAAGAGCAACGATAATGGTGATGGACAGCTCTTACATGGACAGCTATTTCACCTGCAGGAATACAAGGTCAGGCTTGCCCAAGCTGAGCTTTATTATATCATCACAGTTATCTTAGTTTGAGCTTGGAGACTATACATTTACAACAAAATCCTATGGTACAACCTGGTGGTGTGGAGTTTGAAAAATGTGGGGATTTAACCTGTGTACACAGCAAAATCACCAGTGTCAAATTTAACACTCTCAGTGTTAATTTAGCACTGGTGATTCTGGTGTGTGTATTGACAGGTGAAATATACTATGTTTAATTTGGAGGGCTTTTAGGAGTCACAATATGTTGGTTGCTTTGATGTTTGACTATCCTCTTTTTGATCAGATTTTGCAAAGCTCCCAGCTTTATGGAAGTGTAAAACTAAATTACCGAAATACCTCTTTAAATTTGTCGGAGGCCAAAACAAACCTGGTGGTGGTGGTTTCATTCTTTCATTGACTGATGCTGTTCAGAGAAAACAGAAGACTGTATGCAAATGAAAGGATGCAGAGGCACTGCACTACCCCTATCTTCTCTGAGTGAAGGGTCACTACTATCTGCAGGGGGACCCCTTTTACTCTGAATGACTGCTGCATCAAGTTTTGTCTGATGGTGTACTGTTCAGGAGTTCAGTCTCAGTCTTGTGTATTTAAAATGATCTAACGCCTTCCCCAATGGGATAATATCCTACTCTAATCATGTTTGTGTCACTTGGCACCTCGTCTTCAAATGCAGTGTGACAGTTAACGAAATAGGTCTGCAACACTAGACTATATCATCTGGCAATTAATTAATCCAATAGCGCCTGGCTAGGCCTATTAAGTCTCATTCTAATTAATCTGATGCCACCAGGATAGTGTGTCACTTACCCCAAATTTGAAGGATAATTAACCAAATGGAAGCCAGTAATATAACTGCAGAGATTTCTTATGTAATATCATCTTTTAAATAAGGAAATGAGGCATATTCCTGCATATTTTCAGTTCTGAATTGACAGATTTACCAGGATGTTAATAAATCTTGGCTGTGAGTGGTAACTGGGTGCAAACGGACATTTCTGCATAGGAACTCTGGTAACTGAGTTTCAGGATGCGTTTCAAATGTAGCACAAAGGAAGTATACATTTGGAGCCACTTCAAAAGAATCCAGTTTGGTTTTTGCTTATTGTGTTAGATTTTGTCATTAGTCCCAAGGATTCAACTTGTTGAAAGTTGGCTTAGGGGCCAAAGGGAAGGGACACAGACTTACAAGTACCGGGAACTAAGACTCTTGTCATGTGTACCTCTTGTGCACAGTATGAGAGAGAAAGATCTTTCAAGCAACTTTGTGAAGGTGGCAGTGAGAGGACAAGAAAGTAAAAGAAATGAAATTAGGACAGCATGAGAGAGAGAGTGAGAAGGGAGAGAGGAAAGTGGCAGAGAGAGACGGACACTAGGCTCACTGCACTGGGCCAACTTCCCAGAACACTGAAACCTAACCTTGACATCATTATAAATAGATTAAAAACTCAAGCTTGTTTGCGAGCAGTGGTCTCTCTGTCTGTGTTTTCTCCCTCCTGCTGCACTCTGTGTACAAGGCTTTATGTTTTGTACACAACAATGACCACAAGTACAGACTATCATCTGTCGAGCTTATCTCCTCAGTTTAATATTCTTACAGCTTCTTGACCAAAGTGTTCTGCTACACAGTGTCTTTAGACTCTTTTGTTTCCATAATGGCCACACTTTCAAAAGGGTTTGTCTGCAAACATAATTTTGACAATTATTTTCTATGGTTTTGAGCTACTGACTGTGAATAATTGGAATAATAGATGTTTGGCAGACAGGGCCTCTCTGTGTCTCACTACTGTGTCTTCTCTGGTTGCTTTGTTAGTTTTCCTTTAATACAGAATTTAATAATGAATCAGATTGACCTGTTCTTAAAAACTAAAGCTCAGAGGATTTTGTTTTTGTGCTCATTTGCAAAGGGTACTGCTTTGCAGGTAGATTTCCTAGTATGTTTCTTCTAATTGGCTCCCCTTTAAACAACCTCACCCACTAATGACTGTCTTGCAGGCACATCTGGAGTGAAATGTAGCTGACACAAACACTGCATTCAAGAGTGCTGCTCAGGGCACCCAAAAACAAATGGCTGAACAGTCACTATTAGGTATATACATTGTAAACATCTCTCCAGGCACAATTAGTGTTTTGCAGATCCTGTTAATGCTGGATAATAAGAAGGCTGTTGTGCAACAACAAGTTTTTATTTCATTATGAATTCACGGGCAGATTTTCCAGATGAATGCCATTATTAAAATAAACAGGAACTTTCAGATACTTGTTATTGCACTTGGTTCCTTTTTTTATATTTCATCAGAAATATAAACAGGCTGGCAAAGAGGTAAACACACTGTCCACACAGACTTCTGGACAGCAAAAACAAAAACACTGGCCACATTTGGTGTATGTGTTCATCTTATTTTATATTTAATAGGAGTAACCTCCATCAACTCCCACTTGCACACAGACATGCCGATGAGGTAGAAAAGGAGAAAGAAGAGAACATCAGAAGGGCTGCTTTTTCTTTTCACTTATCACAAGCAGCTTGTTTCAGTTAGGCTCATACAATAAATCCATAGAGCTACTGATTTGCATTTCTCAAACCATAATTAATTATACAACCAGTTTATTCTGTAGGCTGTTTAGTACATATTTCAGAACTTTTTTTATAGTTGTTCTTTGTGTGAACAGAACAGGTTGAGACATAAATATTAAACTCTATTCTATGATCTGTGGAAATTTTTGGCCCTAATCTCTAAAAGAATGCTTGAGGGAAAAAAAGAGTCTTTCCAAGACTAACGTAAACTATACACTGTGTGATTAAACACGAAAAAATGGAAACATTAGATTTTGAGTGGATCTGCTGCATTACAGATGCAGCACCAAAACAAGCCTGCAATCAATAAACAGGACTATGTTTGAAGGTTGCATACTTGAATAAGACTGAACTCAGAGTTATTTCTCAGGCTGGGAAACTTACAGAACCTCTGCTCTGGCAGCTGTCTACATTCTTCGCCCCAGGGTAACAAGATTTTCCATTGTTTTTCAGAGCTTCTGTCCATTGGTATATTTTTCCATATACTGTATATAATCATTTAGGTATTTATTACATGGTACATATTTCACTAAGGGTCAGCATGGTGTAATGTTGAAATGTATAATGTGGGTAGTCAACAATTCGCTCATTGAAATTCAGAGTCTGTGATGGAGGTTGTGCTTATTCTCCCATAACATGATTAATCTATAATGTTACCTCAGGCTGTGTATTTGGAAGAGAGAGTCTTGCTTATTCACCTCCAGTGCTGCAGACACGTATTGCTATTCCCTGCACATTTCTGTTTAACATGAATGGATTTTCAACTTGTCTGAGATTTAACCCTCCTCCAAATTGGTGCAGAGGCCTCACATCCCGGACCACAATGGTTAGGATAGGGCCAACTGCAGGTGACCGTGCTCTCTCTTGTTATTCTACTACGACTGTAGCGAACTAGCTACTTTACAAATATTCTAATGTACTCGTATCTCTATGAAGCTCTAAGTACATTCCTCACTGATAATACTAAGCAACATGAACATACTGTGCGAATGTCAGATGAATACTGCACTAACTGTTCTAATTGTGTTGTCTACATTTGACTGCATGCTTCTGGCTCTGTCCAGTTCTTTCTGTAGACCATGGACATGTTATGCTAAAGGCTAATGAAGTGATTAAACTCACACTTGTTCAACAGTATGTCACTAACAATTAAATCCTAATCCTAGCAATTAATGATCATTGTGTTTGAATAGAACACCATTATATGTATTTCTACTCTTGGAGTCAAAAAGAGATGCAGTGAAACTACAATAGCTCTAATAGTACTACTAGTCAATGAAGACAGAGACCATTTCTAAATGATCAAGACATTCAGTGTGTTACTCTGTAAAGAGCAATCATTTCACATGCAGCTGTGTGCACAGCCCTAAGCCAGGCATAAGAAAATAACTTAGATTAAATTGAGAGATGGGAGTCATCAGACGGAACTGAGGATGCACAATGCAAAGACGTTATTCTATAGAACCAATTAATCATGCCAAGGTTTGTGCCGTAGGCTTTTGGTTAGGAAAGCATATTATTTAGGATGAAGGAAACATGAGTATATCAAAGAAGAATGGGCCATTAGTAAGACATCACTGTGTAGCAGTTTTACTTTTACTTTATCTATTTGTGACCAAATACTGGCTTTGATACTTCTAAATGTGACAGATTCTCTTCACTAAATTCACTTTCTGGGAAAAGCTAATTCATTTTCACTTCACTGCACATAGCCATAAACATTAATGACTCAGGTTTGTGTGACAATGAATTTCCACCTTCATTGCTGAGAGCAGGCGTGACCTACCCACCAATGTGTCGGTGACAGTTTGCAGCACTTTTGAGACTAACTTATGTTGACGCCCCTGAAGGAGCATGAGATGCACTCAACCACTGGAACTGAAGGAACAAAACACTGACAGATGCCAGTGATTGTTATAATTTGGAAATGATCAGCAGGGGATATTTTTGGACCAAAAACAGAGCAGGTATGAATCAGCTGCATGATGAATCCAAAAATGGGTGATTATCCATTGGATGGCCTATTTTCCATGAAAAGGTATTCCCCCTATCATGTTAAATCTACTTAGAAATGCATGGAACTCACCTATTCCTGGCACAAAACACACAGTGCTATTCATGCCAATAATTCATAAATACCTTTCTATATGTAGAGAATAAAAGCTAGAGAAAATAAAACATTATTTCTGATGTGCCTGTCTCATACCTCTCATGGTATGAGAGGTATCATACACAGGATAAGGTAGAAATACTAATTTTTTATACTTACGTGTTCCCACCTTATGCAGGCATCCATCAGACAATATGTATTTCACACACTGAATCACGAAATTCTAACCTACTTTTTGGTGTCACATGGAGTATATTCTTTGTTTTGTCATAGCTGTGGATCACATAGAGTTAGAACACACAATTGTTTTATTCTTCAACATCTTGGGTACATAAAACACATGTGCAAGCTGTTATTGTTCGACTACCTTGCAGCTTACAGATGTGAGCAGATGAAGCTGATTTTTTTTTTTCATCCTTATGCAGAAGTTGTACAAGAGGTAGTCAGTTCTTTCCTCCAACAGAAGAAGATAAATGTCATATTTGCATTACACATAGTCATGATAAAAACAAATTAAGAGAAGTTTTAAGACCTGTGTGAAACATCACTTTAGCCACTAGTTTAAATGAATAGTTTATTGATTAATGAAATGTCTGCAACACTGCAACACATTGCCTCAAATATCAATAAAATTAAGAAATCCATTCCTCTGCTGGGATGTGATGGTATTTTGATTGGCTGTCAGCTTAAAAAGCAATGGTTAATGTTTTAAATTTGATCCCGTTTGAATGAATCTACACTAATCTACTGTAGCTGAAATTGACATCAAAGTAACAATTCATTCTCACACTAGCCCTCTTGTGGCACTGATATGTGGGTTAACAATTGCCAATTTTTCAAACATAAATATTTTTATGTAAGTGACAGAGAAATGTATGGCGCAATTTGGCTTCACTGTCACTCATGGAACATAACATGAATCTTGTAAAGAGATGAGTTATTTTGCGCAACCAGACCTGCAGTGTCTACAGGTGGCCAGTAGGGGTAGTGTGTGATTTCACAACAACTTTTGAGGTGTGTGGATCTTTAAGCTGCAGTGAAGACCAGATGGTTACAGTGACACAGAACACAGCTATGAAAATGATGTGATTTTATTTAGTTTTGTCCACATGTGCTGCTGGGTTTGTAGAACTCTCTTTTGGAAAGAAAGAAAGAAGGCAACAGTCAAAGCCATTCAGTGGACAGTGACATAGCTGTTTGCTCTACAGGTGCCTTTTCCTTGAGCAGTTTACTGGAGGAGCTGTCCACCGCCGGCGGTGCTGAAAGTTTGTGCTCTGCGCCTCTGACAGACTTAACCAAACAATTAAGAGACATTTCCGTTTTTACTGAAGTCACGAGAAATATCCTTTAATTGTAAGATTATGCCTATCTAGAAACTCCGCTTCTTGTACGACTTCATATTTATTTACAGCTGTGCGCACGTTGGATATTGTTCAAGCACTGTGAGACGTTAAAAAATGATCCCCAGTGAGAATCACTGGCCCCCTGTAGTCAGATTCACACACAAAAACGTGTCCTTAAGATGAGCTCCAATTTCTTGTTCCTACGATACAAACAAGGATGGCGTCAATTTTGGTGAAGCAACAATCGGTTAATCGAACAAAACGTGCAGCTACAACAAAACATTGTTCTGTTTCGTGTCTGTTCCTCTGCAAAATGCTCCTCCGTCCAGCTGTTCTCCGGCTCAGTCAGGCGTTGTGGCTTCTGTCACGTCTGTCCCTCATCCATCAGCCCTCGCCGGGGAACATGGTGTGTAAATCCTTTTCTCTGCCACATCAGCTGCGCTCCGTCGCCGCTGAAGCACCTTAAAACGTGTCTCGCCTGCTCTGCAACCTCACATCTTCTCCTGCAAACGCCAACTTCTAGAAAAGTAAACTAAACTGTTTACACCGCCGTCGACTTTTCATCTCTCGAGCCATACGTTAGGTTTTTGCCTGTGAGCATCTTTTCAGAACAACATATCGGGTTACAGAGTTGTTGTTTTTTCTTTGCCCGCTGAAACCTCCAGTGTTGCGTTAACTTATCGGCTCTGCAAGCGTCTTTCTCCGGCTAGTCCAAATCATTTCTAGCCGGTTTGACGGGACAGCAGCCGAGTCGTGAAGTCTCTGCAGTCACGTGATCGAGACAGGACTGAAGAGAGTGTTTCTTTTTTTTCTGAGTGTGTATGTGAGCGTCTCCGTGTGTAGTTAGAGGGGTGTCCCTCCTCCGCATTTTTTGCTGCTTGCCATGCTTTAGACGCCGGAGCGCAGGGAGAGAGGTGAGAGTGAGAGAGGCAACCGGTCTCTCTCACCGGGCTACTTGTCTTTTCAGTCTTACCTCGGGTCCCCGTCGGTACTTCCTTGTCTTTTTGAGCCCACCTTCCTGCGGTCGGTTTGCTTCTGTTGGTTTAAAAAAAACAGAGAGAGAGAGAGAGAAAACTGTGGTCTGTAGGTTTTCATGCGGGTCTGGTCTGCCAGGAGGAGGACCTCGGTTCTGTTTTCACTGGGTTTTATTCATCATCTTCTTTTCTTTTTTTTTTCTTTGGTTGCTCCATTTGGACAGTATAGGACAGCAGAGCGGAGCTTGGATGAGCCGCCTCGCTGAAATCCCGAGATGGAGTTGCTGTTGATCTGCCTTTCCCTGTGGATATTGCAATGCAATTCGGCTAAAGCGGACTCCATCATACATATCGGTAAGCGTCCGAGGAAAAAACATGCAGTTTGGGTTAGACAGGTGTAAAGGCAAGGCGTGCGGGAATAAAGCTCAGCCAGCGCATACTGCGTTGATCACAGGTTTTTGGTGAGAGGGCGGGATAAATAGTCTATTCAGCTTGCATTCTGCGTTTAAGCAACACTTTGACTCTCAAGCGAGTTGAAAAGTTGGTGTTTTGTAAACGGCCATGCCTCTGAGCTTTTTCGCCTGCGTTATTTTGTTGCTATTTATTACTATTGTTTATTCTTTTCTTTTTTTTTTTGCTGACATTTCTTTCACTTTCCGGCGTAGGTGACTGCATTCATGTTTCCTCCAGATCTAAACCTCACCACTGTCGGCCTCTAAATTGCAATTCTGTATTCCAAACACGGATTACAGTCACCACAAAGGCCTGTTTCAGCGAAGCTTTGACTAAATTAATGTCCACTAGCCAAGTGGCTGAGGCTTTTATAGACCAAGCAGCCTCTTGTCTGTATCAAGCCTCAACTTTCACCGGAACGTGACTGCAATGTCAATAACAAGACGGAGGGAATGTTAGTGGAGTTTCGTTTTAGAGATGCGAAACGCATAGAGCCTCTTTGTACTCAAACTTCAAACCAGAGCTGCCTCTTTGAGAGGGGAGGGAGGTGCTTTAAACTCATCATGACATTCGAGAGATTCTGATCTGGTGTTTGCCCTTAAACGCCGCATTACATGTCATCTTATAGTTTTGAAATACAGCTGCATTTAGGATCGTTCCGCTCTGCGCATACTCACATTGAACACATGCATTGGTTTGTGTCCCCTTTGTCACTCGCACAGTCACGTTGCCACTTATAGTGACTGGCCTTGTAATCTCAGATAAAAATGTCAATGTCACTGTGAGCACATTTCGTCTTGGTGCTGCTCCACTACCGCTGCTGCTGCTGCTGCTGCTGCTGTTGCTGCTCACAGTTTACTGCAACAGTCTGGCAAGCAGCAGGTGCTCCGTCACTGGCTTAACACAGCGGTGGGACTTCTTCCAGATAATAATGGCTGACGCCCCACATAACGCTAGAGTACCCCAGTTATACTTTTCGTTTCCTGAAACCCCTTTCCGTGATATATGTATGTCTCCTATAATAGCAGCCGATGCCATTTTGATAAACAGAGGAGGAGAGGGAGGGGGAGAGACCGAGAGACAGCTTCAGCGTCCCTCCCACACAGGGCCTATAATGCCTATTGGGTAGGGTGTCATTGATCTAATAGACGTGGCAATCATTTGTCTAAGTTTGGCTTCTTCAGGCGTCAGTGTTTAGGTGATGTGACCGTGTCGCTCTCCGTGGTGCTGAAATCTTGTTGGCGCTCACTGGGGACACACATGCTGCACAATATCTAAATAATCGCTGTGACAGCGTTTGGACAGTCACATAAAAACTAGTATGTTTTAGCTATGGTCCAGCAATAAAGGCGCAACTCATTCACTACCACCTCAACCGTGCAATGACACTTCACTCCCACGAGTTTCTTTCTCTCCAAATAAGCTGATGATTATTTTATTCAACAGGTGCCATATTCGAGGAAAACGCTGTGAGAGATGACGAGATTTTCCAACTTGCCATTTCAGACCTGAGTCTGAATGACGACATTCTGCAGAGCGAGAAAATCACCCACTCTGTGAAACTTATTGAGCCTAACAACCCCTTCCAGGCTGTGCAGGAAGGTAAGCGTGAGCCCCCTTGGATCATTTTAGCAATAAATTGCCCGCGTTATTTTATCTGATTACTTAGGGGCAGAGGGCACGTCAAGAAAGCGGCGTCCTTGGCTCAGTCGCTGCTGGTTACAATCAGGTAACAAGTCCGACGTCTAAAATTCTTGACTGCTGTGATGGTTTGGGCCCTGAGCTGGTTTTCCTCATTGAGCAGTTAGCGCGGTGGCAACAGGAGACAGTGATGGTGTGTGTGTGTGTGTGTGTGTGTGTGACATTTGCCTTCTGCAAATCGCCTTGTGAGTGAACCACATAAAGGTGTCTTCTGTGGTTGAAAAGCTAGGTGGAAGCATTGAGTTAGAGCACTGCAACTAAGGAATATATACGTAGTATTATGTGAAATAAAAATCATTTGAGGATGATGAATACAGTTATTTCACCAATAGTCTACTTAATGTAATCACAGTATAGAAAATTTTTTCTGTTGTTTCATGTCTCCTTGAAGGATGGGCCAGATGCTCATGTTAAAACAAACCTATCAGCCTTTTTCAGCTTTTTCCTTGAAGTGTTTTGGCTCATTTGGATTCCGCATAAGTGTCCAGAATGTACACACCTCCATAAAACAGACAGGAAATTAGCAATTAAATTATTTTAGTCAAGGTTATCCCATAGGTGGTCCCATAGACAACTCAATGCAAAAGTGATTAAAATTCCTCTGCTAAAATGAATCATTAAGACTTTAATGCGTTCCTAGGGACCTTCAAAGGCTGTTTGTGTCGTCTGCACTTAGTTACCAGTCTGTACTTTTGTCCCCAGTTGCACAAACGGAACATGACTCATTGCTATTGATAGTGCCCCTGACAGGCACAGAAAGATGATAATATGGCCTGCTTTATTGCTATAATTATCCCATGTCATTTAGCCGTGGTCCTTAACTGTGTCATAGATATCTATTATTCTAGTTCACACTGCTTTTGTGCTTTTGTAAACATAAATCCTGATGTGGCTCACAAGAAACAGACATTTGGGCATTTGAGTTCTGTAAATAAAAGAGATGTGATAAAAAAAAATTTTTACACACGGTGTGGCTTGGTTAATTTATCGGTTGCTTTTGCACGTTGTGTAGTAATTAAACTCACCAGCAAATCATTTGCTATTTGTGCAGTGCTCTAATTAGTTCAGTAGCATCATCAAAGATAATATTTAAAACCTACTACTTTAGACCTACACTTGGTGGAGAGCATGCACACTGATCTCATTATTTTGATAGCATCATATACAATACACTTTTAATTTTACAGTAACATGCCTGTACAAAAACTTAAGAACATACATAATTTGTTGGTGAAAAAAAAATGTCACTGTAGAGCACATTATTCATTAATGGAAATGATTCAGAGCTTATTTCCTTTTGTTAACCTTAATTGGGTGTCATTTAACATGCTTAATTATTGTTTACAGTTGGGCCTCTGGCAATCAAATATTCACAGAAGTGGGTGATTAGGGTAAATTGAGTTCGTGGAAAGAGTGGGGAATAAAATGCAGGCAATGGCGTGAGGATCAATGGGTGGCCCCAGATTCTTGCACTAGATGCAGAGAGCATTGGAGAGTGTTGAGTGACAACTTGAATAAGTTGACCTTTTGCTTTGCTCTTTTGTTCACTGCCATCCCACTGTGAGTGGCAGTCAGGACCTTGCCATCATATTGCAAGGGGGGAGAGGAGGAGTGGGTGGGCATAAGCAGGGAGTGGAGGACAGTGAGCAGGGGTAATGAAAGAAATGGAAAATATAGTGGCTGTAAATAAAAAAAAAAAAAAGAGCTTAGGGTGAGAAGAGCAATGAGGATAAGAATAACCATGAGTACCAGCAACTGTGGGGAAACTACGGACAGAAAAAGAAGCAAATTATGATCAAGACCAGAATAAACATGAGTGGACGAGCACGGGGAGAGTTAAGATAGGCGTGAGGTGATGAGGAAAATGTGCCGGCGCAGTGAGAGTAGTTGCAGCGTCATGTTTGTCCTTATTTGGCTACTTTGTCCTTGCACTGGTGGAACACATATTAACAAGGATGTCACATAGAGACCGTGCACATAGAAAATACTCAACTATTCTGTCCTCCTACGCGCTTATCGCTTAAAGATGACAGCTCAAGGCTGACTGGATATACCACCTGACCACACAACTGGCAGATGTCGTCCTATTTATAGGCTGGAGAAACTGGGAAGAATGAATAAAGTGAGTGAAAACTCGGAAGAATATCAATCTACCGCATACTGATGCCTGTCAGCTTGTGATATAATAATAAGGAAAAAAAAAAACACAACACAAAAAAGGATGTCAGTACAACAGCCCCACTGCATATCTATTCTACATTTCACTTTAAGTTCTTGTACTTTTCTTATGCATTATCCCCTTTGGACGGGGAACATTGTGATGACTCCAATAATGTGACTATGCATAATTTAATTGCACGTACTGTCATTCTGATGGTTTTAACATAAGTGTCTCACTTACCTAAATCAGTCATGCTCAGCAGGGACCATCTGCATGTCCCGAGGATATGAGCATCACTAAAGTCTGTAAAAATATTGGAAAGCTGATGTCCAGACTATGATGTAAAAATGTACCAGTACAAAATCAACATATAATGCTGAATGTCTAAACAATATATATTGAATGACATAACCAAATCATGCTATGGCGAATTTCCATTTAACTGGTTTCTCACACATCTTGAGATGAGTTGAGATTTTCCTCCCACCTTGATTTAAAAGTAGAAGTTTGTCCTCTAGGGCAGCAAAGTACACATGAGAAACAAAGCTTCCACAACATTTCTGTCTTGCATTTCATTTAGAGAAAGTGTCAGAAAGGAAACAGAAAAGCAGCGACCTTGTTGAGTGATTATGTAAATCTGAACCTATCTATATTTCAAGAAAACTTTAGCATGTAAAGTGTTTTTATTTTTTGCAGCTACTCAGAAGACGTGAGCACAAATTCTTCAGATAGATGTATTGCATCAGCACTGAGTTATTCCATCTCTCATAGGATGGATTAGGACAGAATTTATGCAACATTTGGAGTTTTTCTTGCCATCAAAGCATTAAGGGAATAGACCAAATGATGCCAGCACTTCATAAAATAGAGACTTTAACACACCATAAACAAACTAACAGAAAGCCAAAAGGTCAAGCTGGCAGTGCTGCAGAAAATGCAGTGTTAATGGGAGTGTATAGCCATACATCATTTAAATTTTGCCCTAATGATTGTGCCAGATGTAAAGTCAGAGGATAACCAAACACATTAAAATCTATTCTAAGGGAAACACTACCGAATATATGCAACAAATGTCAACCCATCAAATAGTTTGTGAGATAATTCAGTCTGAAGTGGTGGATCAACTGACATTATCATAGCTAAAAGTAGGATAGAGAGTGTAATGATCATTTTTATAAGGTGTCCACATTATTTTGTCGAAACTCTGCAGGTTCCCATCACATTTTTAAGAATACATTTAGAACAAAACAGGTAGAAAGCAAAGCCATCTGCCTGCAGTTAGTGGAAGCAGATTTGTGCTCCTCTAATGTACAGTAATTTGTTGAATGTTCTGTCCCACTGAGTCCTCTTCACACTCCATACCACCAGTGCTAACTACTAACCCCTACTGAGGAGGATTTTTATTCTTTGCCCTTATTGTTCCTGCAAGCCAATAGACTTAAGGGAACAGTGCAATTCTTGTTCTCCCTCTTTTTTCCTTTGCTCAATCTACAATGACAAAAGTCAAAATAATGGTGTTCAAAGTGTTGGCATGGGTTATGTAATATCTCCCATCTGATTCTCTGTGTATGACAACTCATTACTCGCCGTGCTCTAAATGTGATGGAATGCTGCCCTTTTACTATTATTGGCCCTGTGAATTTAATAATGCTGCATAAATCCTGGTAATGGATTTGTTTGTGTTGTTATGTCTTTTTACCTGCTCTACACAGAAGGTGGATGATCAGGCCATTTTACCAGCCTCTGTTAATTATCCACCGGTCGTTTTGCTCTCTCATAAGGTCCTCGGTGGGCTGTACAAAGGACTCAAGGTAGCTTAATCAGCTAAGTGACACTGTGGCACCAATATACTTTTCACCATTTAATCTCTTCACAATGTGAGACCCACGACTCATCATCCATGTGGGGTTAACGTTAGCAGCTTGCTTGAGTTTGCTCAGAAGTGTACAGAATCTACATACATGGTCCAGTGCATAGTAAGGAAAAGATTTAATCTTTATCTCAAAGAGCAATTGATCAGAAAGGGACAGAAGCAATTATTTCAGTCATTCCAAAATAATAATAAACCAGTGATTCCCAGTAGTAGCATTTTCTGCAGTTGCCCCAGGGTAACTGGAGACCTTGTGGAGTAGCTTGGCTAGTTTGAAAAAATAAAAATGTCTGACATGTTGCACAGTGTAACTAATTTGTAAGTAAGAGTCCAGTTTCCTTGTTACTGTACTTGTTACTGTAGCATTGATATAATGAATAAAGTTAATATAAATTCAAATGAGCACATTTGGAAGATGACAAGTAGTCATAAAGGGACTCTTCTGATATAGCCGTGGATGTTAAACATAGAGTTTGGGAAGCACTTCAATAACTAATACATCCCCACGAGCATTCAAAACCACACACACACACACACACACACACACACACACACACACAGTTCTTTGGCATTACTACTGCTTTGTCTTGAAAGTCATCTGAAAATGTGTCAGGCCAAAAATAAATCAACAAATTTGTTCAGATTTTGGATAGGAACCATGAACGCTAAGACACAAGAACACACACACACACTTGAATTGGATTCCCTGCCTCCTGATGACCTGACAAGTTCATCAAGGCTTAAGATATCAAGTGTCTTCAATTCGTGCCTAGTTGGAGCTTCCGATTAACCAGGGAGAGGTGCCCAATAGTGACGCTTGGCTCATGTGGATTTTGCATAACAGGAGACAGTTTATGCATTTGTTGTGCAACAGTACAATGAACAATGTGTGATTAACAGTATATCAGAGGGCTTGGGTGTGTTAATGCTTTATTGGATTGGAGTGTTGATGCAAGTGCCCTGTTTTGTCTGTTATGGATATTATTGCAGTGTGTTAAATGCTGTGACGGTTTGGTTCCCTGCTGACTATTACTATACACTACTGCTAAATTAATTATTTTCTCTATCTGCCACCCCTACCACTCATTTTCTCTTTCCAAGGCAAAATATTACTTCTTTTGTTAAACAGGTCATTTTTGACTACAGGTGACATTATACCTGTTATGTAAGAGACAGAAGAGTGCAGTTCTGTGAAAGGTACAAAGCTCTTTACTCTATACTTGTGCCATTCAGTGTGGGCAACACAGGAAGGCCCTATGGGACCTGTAGTCCACAGTGAACTAGCGGACACACTGACAAATATGTATTCCTCCAGCTTTTCTTCAAAATAGCCAGAGTCCACAATTCGTGGCAACTGTTGAGTAGCACCTGTGAGAAAGAGAGCAAAGATTGAGCAAAACACTGAAGTGGAGACATGGCGAAGGGTCAGGGATGTTAAATTCTAGATCTGCTTTGTATCCCTACAGGTTTTGTCCTCTGTGCTGTGCAGGAACAGCTGGTCAGTACTCCTCCTGCAGCAAGATACCTCTGTGTTACGTATCTATTCCAGATGCCTCTCTTGGCAGTTCTGAGGCTACTCTTAAAAGGAGTATGGAAACATTTCTAAGTATCCAATTATTTTTAAAAAAGTGTGAAGTCTTTGAAATTGGTTTTACCTTAAGAGTCAGAAGGGTTGGTCCACTGATTAACTTCAAGAAAAACATCAATTCACTGAAATTCAAGTCTGATCTGTATTCAAAGGATCACCAGCAGTGTGCTAAATGTCACCACGAGCAGGGATTTTAGTAATCTTTTAATTTGATTAAATAAGACCAGCTTTGTTGTAAGGCATAGAGAGAAGTTTCTACTGAGTCCAGCAAATAAATAAATAAAGAGTAAGAGAGAGAAAGAGAGCAATGCACTACGTTGTTAGATGTAATCTTTTTTTTGCAGATTTTTCAGGAAATGGGGAAATTATGTTTGTCTGCAGTGTAAACTGAATTTCTGTATTGTGCTAATTAGAAAGAGTGGCAGTCACGTTGGGTCTTTGTGCTGTTTTGTATTCATCACACTCCCCATGCTGCTTCACGGGCAGACAGCTGAGGGCTGATTTCAAAGTATTCTCATAGCTTTTAACACTGGCATGTTTGATTGAGGATGTTCTGGGGGGAGGGTCATTGTGTATAGGCCTGACTAATGGTTTCTGGGTGGTATGATGGCTGTCTGTCTCTGAAGGATAAATGCAGGAAAAACACATTTTAAGCGCAGATATATTTTAAATGGACAACATACGTACATACAAATCTTGATTGACGTTTGGCTGTTCCCCCATGATGTAATATGTAAGCAGGAATCTTAAATTTGGAATCAGAGATATTATTTAGGTCATTTAGCACTGTCAGACAATGATATCAAACTGACAGGGAACCGAATTTATCCTGACCTGGATGTGTAATCGTTGTTACATTTAGCACCTGTATTCATTTTCCCATATGACAGAAGCAACTCATGTGTGATGAATGGCTAAAAGAGCCAAAAAACACATGGCTGTCAGAACACCAGCATGCATGCCACACATAACTCAACGAATGGCCTGTTATACATACACACAAACACGCAACAAATGTTTTCCTTATTACAGGTCTCCCAGCCCCTTGTCTTATTCATGTTCCTGTCTTCTCTGGTGTGACAGATTTATAACGAGCTGTAGAGAACGTGACAGATGTTAGTGCTTTGCCACGACCCCAAACGACCCTGAACCACTGCTGGGGATTGGCCATCAATACCATTCTACCTGTTAGAGTGAGAGAGACTGAGTGAGACTGAGATGAATAGAGAGAGAGAGAGAGAGAGAGAGAGGGGTGGCCCAGAGGAGATGTTCTGTCCAATCATATTGATGCTGATGAGGCCCTCAGCCTCCGTCCATTGTAATGCAGTGCATTCCCACATTACTAGCATCATTTCTCTTTGTACACACTGTTATGCTTCGACACTATTGAGCTGCCTAAAGTGTGCTGAGATGACAGAGATGGGGAGGGCGGTGGAGGTAGAGTGGGTGTATGAATGGTAGGAGAGGTTTTGTTTGTTCCTGCATCGTGGTATGAATATGTGCCTTTATGTGCACGGTTGAATGCTGTGATGTGTGTGAGTGTTGTGTAGTGGTTTTATAGATGCAGTTTTGTATTCATGGCTGTGCTGTGGTTTAGTGAGTGGTGGTGTTGGTTCTGATAATAGTCTGGGGATGGGAGGGTGTAGCTCCCCCTTCACTCACTTCTGATACTGACTAGCTCAAAGGGAAGTGTGTATAATTTACTACCCACCACCTGCACCATCGGCGGAAAGAAGACTTCATTCCAGAGCGGAAGACAAGGAGCAGAAAATCAACCCCCCAGTAAATCCTATTAGAGGCTAAACAGGAGTCAGCCAAAGAAATGCTGCACAGCTTTCTCCAACTTCACACTCTTTTCAGATAGGGGGAGGCTTGAGACAGAGGGGGTGAAGGGTGGGGGTGAACTAGTGAGAGTGGAGGGGTGAGGTAGAGTGAACTGGGGAGCAAGCGTGACGGCAAGAGAGAAAGCAGGATGATGGAGATGGTGGTAGGCATAAGGAAAGATAATACAGGGAAAAAAGAGCACAGCCTGTGAAATCTCAGGCCGTATGGAAGACTAGAGGGGTGAAGCCATTTGTAACTATGGACCAGACTTACTGGCCTCATTGATGAAGAGATGCCAAAATGTATTTGGGAGCCATTGTTTGCATTACTGCCCACAGACACGGATGCCGAGTGGCACCATCTGTCACAAGAATCCCTCCTCAATCTTCCTCACTGAGTCTCGGATTCTGTCTCTCTTCCACTGCCGTGGGTCCTCTACCATGCCCAGGGAACATGGATTTCATCCAAAGATGAGGCTAAGCTAGTGTGTAAGCTCTCTTTGAGTGAAATCAAAACCAAGCTTTAAGCTCATGAGTGAAACCCCAAAATAGTGAAGAGGACAAAACATGCAGGAATCGATTAATGTTGGATCAAATATGCATCCTAATGTAAACATGCAGTTCAGCTGATGAATCTCATCCAAACTAAAAAAACGTTTTTTTTGCTAAAGTGAAAATCATCACAAGCTCCTGCATGGTTACTGTGATTTATTTACTTAAATGTGCAGTGATTTACTCTTTGACTCATGTCTGTGCTCATTCATTGACTGCTGTCCCTTTTGACAGTAGTCGATCCAACACATCAGAGCTGAGAGCAAGCTGTTACTTTCTTCTACACGGGATATTTAACACATTATTGCCTGTAAATGGAGAAATGCACTTCTGTGGCTAATTAAAAGGATAACAAAAACATACTGAAGATCAGTCCGCCTTACTCACAGTTTGTCTCAGCTGAAGATAAAGAAATGAGTCTCAGATAAATAATTGATTTGTTATTGTTATTGTTTCTAAATCAGCTCAGTATTAAGTAGGCCACATTTGAACTAATACGTTGTATTACTACATCAACACAGATATTTCTGTGAGAACTCATGGGATGTGTGGGCCTAATTTCTGTTGTACAAACCCATTAGTACATGAGTTTTCTGTAAGCTGTATCAAAGCAAACTGTCATTTTTGGGTTTTAATCATCACTACAACAAGCTTCTGAAATCTTGTGAATTCACTGAATCCCTCTGTTTCTTTAATTAACTCAGTGTAAAAATATCTAATTAAATGCCCTCAAACACCCAACACCAACTCAACACATCCAAAACCAGAAATAAGAAGCGTCATTGTTATTTCTGCAATAACCTTTGACCAAGATATAAGTTTCCAACTGATGATCTTTCTTCACAGAAGTGCTTCCAAAACTTTTAAAAACCATGGCTCCCCTTTATAGTGATTTTAGCATTTGTTGTTGTTTGATCAAATTTTGAACCTTGGTACACAGCACAGAAGAAGAGGTTTTAAGCAGCCACAGTGGCTTCTGAATGGGCCCTTGACTTTCTTTTACTACACCTGTATGAAGGTTTAACAGGTGAAGGAGGATCATTACTTAGAAAATGAGGTGATGAAAAGAGCAGCATTAATGTACTGTTTGCGTATTTCAAACCCAAGGCAATGTGATTCATTATTTCACTTGAGGAAGACGGAGCATGTTCATCATGTCGCATTATCATGTCACTCTGAGACATGCAGTCATTTTATTTGCCTCACACACATTTTCAAAGCATTATCCAGCGTTTTCCACTGTCACTTCAATCACTGCATGTTTACTTTTCCTGCAAATCTCTCAATGAAAATCACATTAGGACTGTGCAAATAATTACAATGTTCATGTCAGAGCATTTGCTGAGTGTGTAATTACTTATGTTTAAATGTCTTTTACCTGTCATGCATCTTTGATACATCTTTGTGCGCCTTGCCTTGAATGTTGAAATATTGTATTTGTGTGTTACTGCGTGGCTCAAAATCTGCAACACTACAGCTGTGACTCAGGTTCAACACCCAGCAGTTAGGCTTCCAGCTTGACCTGGAGCCCCACCAAACACTGCCAGTGGATTAGAAGTGTAGATGGATATACACAGACTTTTTTGTCTGAGAGGTGGTTTTAGGTATCAACTTCAGTTTTATGAACACAAGTTCTCATGTCAGTTCGGTTAAATGGTCTTTTAAACACCATGATTACTTTAACTTTTGTAACTATTTCATTGTCTCCATCCGCACTATATTTAAACCAGAAATGATCATAGTTGTCTTGAGTGGCCCCACTAGACTTGTAAATAAGTGATCCCATGCTGGTATAAAATAACTCTGATTGCAGAGCAAAGAGCTTTCTTAAGTACGTCCACAGAAGGGGGTCAGTCATCAGAAGCCGGCAACTTCCTGTGATTCCCAGGGTTGGTGTTCCAGAGAACTGCAGACATTTAATGTATGGGCCCAGGATGTGAAGGCACATAACAACCATGACAAGTAGCTATAAGCATATGCCTAGACACCCACATAAGGGCATTACATAATGCATTTTCTCATTTGTTATATGGATTTCATGTATTTACAGTGTCCCAGTTCAATGAAATATCAGTGGTTCAAATAACAGCAGGTATTTCTGTTACAAATATCTGAATATAGTAAGTTTACAAATAGACAAAGGAAAGAAGAACAATAACATTTCACACTGGTGAAAGCAATACGTCCCACTGACTTCCAAATGATGATGTGGCTGCCCTTAGGTACAGCACAGTGCACTTAGTATCAGGGTATTTAAGACTCCATCCAGGTAGAAATTGGACAAAGGTACACACACACGCACTCACAGCAGAACAAACAGCCAATCTACTTTTGGGCAAGAATAAGATTGGCTCAAGTGATTTTCAGCCACTTAGAGCCTTAGTTTTCATTGCCTTCTTTGCTGTTACAGCAGAAAACACTTTGTTCTGGGCAACAATGGAAAAAATATGTGATGAAATGCTTGGAAGAGCTACATTTTTATGAGGTAAAACGCAAGGAACATGACAAAAACTTTCAGTACATAGAGGCTTATCTTTCTTGTGCAAGAACAATATCCCAATCAGAGAAAGAAGACATCCAAAAGAGATGAGTAGGAAGAGAAGAGAAGCAGATTGCCTCAAGGGGAAAAGGAGAGGAAGAGTGGTGGTAGAGGAGGAGGTGGCTGCATTTCAGATCATGTCTCTATCTTTCCCTTTTCTCTTGGACAGCAGGAGAATGTCTATCAATGCAGTGTCATCATTTCTGGCAGTACCAGCTTCCTCCTAGCAACGCACTGGCAGGCCGTGCAAACCAGGAAGAGAGGCTAGAAAAATAAGGCATCTCCGTGTTGAATAGTTGCCCCTCGCTCACTCACTCACCACATGCCTATACACAGGCACAACAAAGCCCCTTTTATCTACACAGAAATGGAAACTCTGTCACATTCATTCCCACACAGTGTGTGTGCTTTTGTCAGACGCTTGTTGATGAGAGTTCACTGTGCATGAATCTCTGTGTGTACAGGATATTGGGGTAAATGTTTGTTATTCGTGCATCAGCATGTTAATGAATTGCAATTCAAGTACAGAGTCAAGTCAACACTACTACTCTGTATTGTCATGCACTGTGCTTCCGTCTTGTTAGACTGTGTATCTTATTTCAGATTTCATTTAGACTGACTAATCTTATGTGTTGATATCACAACAGCTCCTCACTCGAGAGAACAAATTCTCCCTGTCCACCTGTTGATGAGGGAGAAACAGCCTGGGAGACATAGGAATGGAAATGTGTTGCATTTGCTGGCAGGATAAAAATCAAAGCACATGCAGGAGCATGAGGGAGGCATTATCATTGAAATGATACAGGAGCAATGAGTTTTTTCCTCCTGATAACTCAGTAACCGCATGATAAAATCACTCTTGAGGGGAAATGTTTGGAGCATTTTTTTTTTATGCTGTGGACAATTCAAGGGAGAATTCATATTCTGTTTGTTATAAAGGATGTGTATGAGCAGAGCCATCCTCTCTTTTAATAGCCTCTCTCTTTTCATAAACGCTTGACATAATCTGATCTATGTAGTGTATGAAACAGAGATGCTATCAGGGATTAGAAACAGAAATATTCAGCTTCATTCTGTATGACAAGAAAGAGAGGACAAGCAGTAATGACCACGCTCATTTCATTCCCTTCTGAGCCCAGAGGAGAGAAAATACATCAGTCTGAAAGTCAAAGTTGCTGCATGGTTGTGGCTGCTGGGATTTCCTCCGCTTTTGCTGGTTCTCCCGGGATGAATGCTGATGGAATCGTTGCAGTGCGCTGTTGTGTGCCGTCTTTTCATTTCAACATTTCAAGCACCAACTGCTGCTGTTTTGTTTTTCATTAATTTTGAATAATTCACGTAGAATATCTCTTGAGACCACATACTGTATCTGTTTTAGTTTTCCAGTTAGTTAAGTGGAATTAAGTACTTAAGATCAATTTGTTTTTATAGCTGGCAGGCCTTTCTGAACTTTAAATGAACAATAATAATGTGATTTCACCAGCATCATAGTTGGCCTTAACGCTACTATACAGTAGTTGCTTCCCTTTCCAAATTCAACACATTATCCATGTTTAATAGTTCTCAGGGCAGATTGTGGTAGTTTTTGTTTGGCTCTGTTTGCTTTACCTTCAGAGAGTATTGAGACAAGCTGCTCTCGCTGGTTTAAGAACATTTGGAAGGGATTTATCTTTTATTTTTTTAGATTGAAAATCCCAGCCTGGCATCATGTCCAATTGTTAAGGGGCTAATAGCAGCTTTTTGTCATGAGCCAGATCAGGATGGCGCCACTGTTTGTGTTCATTAATGTGTTTGCAAATATTAATACATGTGTCTGGCTGTGTGTGTTGGTGTGTGCATGTATTCTTTGCAGAGGCCCGGTGCCATCCCCCTCAGTGCGGAACAGGCTCACAGCTTTTAGGATTTTGCTTTAAACATTGTAAATCTCTGATTACGCGTTCCTCTTGAAGCGCAAGGTCTCAATAGGAAAGGCTCTTGGAATGTGTCATCAATAATCTCAGTAGTCCTGTAATTCCTTTCAATCCTCAATTTTCACTGCTGTCAATTCCATTTTAGCTTTCACAATCCCTTTAAACTAACCCATACCATTGCCGTTCTTACCCTTTCTAATCCAACACAGACTATCTCAGCTTCTTTTATTGGCTCTTAATGTCACCTCTTTGCAGCATTTCTGACTATATGTGCAGTGGGAACAGCATTTATCCTACTACTGTGTTGCTGAAGATGAAAAGCCTTTAAAAACTTTGCTTAGCTGCTGCTCCCAGCAGAAATGGATTACACCTGGCATGTGTTTTGGTGAAGATCAATGGAGAACAAAAATGGAGACCAAAACTAGTGTATCAGGCGTGTGTGAGTTTCCTTTGATGCTTTCTGACCCATAGCAAGTTGGGCAATGCTGATTATTGATCAGAGTTGATTATTATTTACCCACTGACCCTTGCAAGAGGGTTGTGTATTACATTTAAAGTGGCCTCTGAGTGGAACTGGAGATAAACATAGCTCAATGAATAATGCAGAATGTGCAATGTTTGCTTTAGATACAGGCTACAGTTTTACATACACTTTACCCACTCTGCTATATATTATGGTGCTTTGTTTGTCAATTATGTAGCAGATACATTTCCATTAGGAAAGGGCAATGATTTATTTGGTAATTAATCAATTGTAAAGAAATCATCTAATGATTATATGATTATCATATCCTATTATAGCCCCATGATGGCATAAAGTAGCATATTTAGCTACTTAATCTACCCTATTTATCTAGCCATCCCTCTGTAGTAGGAGACAGAGTTACGGTATAGTCACATTATCTTGTTGTGTGACAGGTTGTGTTTCCACTGTGTGTTTCCCAAAAAGTGCTGAGAAAAGGGAGGACATCTGTAACATACCACTAATTCTTGAAAATACTGGTTCAGTTTAAGGACTAACTGGAGTAGCATGTGGTGATTATCAAACATAAACCAAATTTGGTGTTAAAAGTTTTGACTTGCACAGCGTAGGACACATATTGGTGATTACAACATCAGTTTGATTTTTTGACCCTGGCAGCTCGGATGGGTTCAAAAAGACTTTTTGAAACCAGTTGCTGTTGTTTTTCACATGTCGATATTAGAAGTCTTTGTTATTATTGTAATAATTGATTACATCCAAGTCCTAATTTCCACCAACAGTTTGCTAAACAAGCATGTTCATTTTCAACAAATTACTGTTTCATAGCTGTAGTTGCTGTAGTTAGATACAGATAGATCATTAACGCTCCTGCACAGTAAAGCTAACAATGAATATACTGTATCTGATAATCTAGCAGATCATAATGAACTAAGAGTCTGGTTTACAAAATCTTCACTTTCCAGCCTGTAGTGCTAAAAGTTGTATCACAAGCCGTTGCTTAGTGAAAAAGGACTCACTTCTTGAACCTTGAGGCTACCACCAGCTCTCTAATCATGTGTGCGTTTGCTCTTTATAGACAGAGTAGGTTAAGGTGTAGGGCTCTGTACACACTGGGCCAGTGGAGCCTCTGGAGGAGTCGATACTTACAGGAGATAAAGTTCTGCTCATCTTTCTCCAGAGCTGTGTCATCCTAACGAGGATGTGGTGTCAGTCCTCAGCTCATTTCTGGATTCATTATTGCGTAACGATCCAGTGATTAAGTCTGATCAGCAGTGTTTGAGCAACTGTGTTTGACCATGCTGTCTGAATAGATGATTCCCTTTTTCAGGTCCCAAAACGCATCCAGTTTCTAAATGACCTCACCTCCCTCTCCTAAAAGCTATAATGATCAAAGGATGTGATGTCTTCCTATCCACTCAGCAGAAATCACTGGAGCCCAGAGACCAGGCCACATAATTAACAAGAAGTCTTTGAAGCTTCTTTTTATTACATTCAGAATATTTCAGGAAGTGATTAAATCTTTCCATTAACTTAATTTTACAGTACATGCCAGGAACTATAATACCATAGTAGTACAGTATTGGCCTTTGTTTTCTGATCGTAGACTGTAGGAAGATACATATCTAGATATTCCAGTACATAAATATGTATTATGTTGTATGTCATATGTGTTACTTTGTTACTACTACAGATTGCTATATTTATTTCTGAAATATTTACAACTGTTTATATAGAGAGAGATTTGTTTGTTTAGATCTCCATTAGCTACTGCAACAACAGCAGTACATCCTGTTCTTGGGGTCCACATAAATGCATTTACAACGCTTCAATGAAATGGATACACATAACATCTGACATCAGAAAAGACTAAACAATATGAATGGCAGTCACTGAGGCAAAACGATAGCAGCTCAAGAACCTGTGCAGTCCAACAGATAGCTCTACATAATAGTATATCCTCATTAAATATGATGAAATTATATATATAAAACACAAGCGGTAATGTGTTGTGTTATTCACATGTAAACCAGAACTGTACCTTCACCTATTCCAGGCTGTAGGTGGAAGTAAACTACATATATTTTTACTTCATCATACCAGGATAATACATAATGTACATAATGGCTCCTTAGGTTTGTTTAACTATGTTTTGTTATGTCCATATTTCCTCATGTACACTTGTTCTTGGTACTTCAGTGATTCCTCTACTCACAGTGAAGCAACAGTTGCATCTTCCAGCAACCAGTCATCACATTCAGTCAAGGAAGGTACAGCCTCTTTGGTATTTACCTTGCACGCTTCATTACCAACGGCAAGATATACCCTGATGAGTGTAACCTTTCCATCACACATGGCAATTGTGCCAGAAAAAAAGAGGATGATTTGTTTTTCCTTTCATTAGGAGGAAAGTGGATTAGTTGCCTGGCAGCCTGTTCTGCTTTTCACATGTGCAACACAAAGTTAGCAAACACAGTCTACTGAGACTTCAGCTTATTTGCAGTTCCTCGTCTACATCGCTGAATGCTGTTGACCCTGCCAAGAACACAGAAGGATGATATTCCACTCTTCTTGTTGCTGATTTGTTCATGTTTGCTTCACATTTTCTTTTGCTTTGCTCATGTTAGGTCTCAAGAGGAAGTCTCATTATAGACTAAGCATTAAGAGCCAGTTGTACTTTTCTCATTACTTTTTTATATCTTATTTATTTTTCGGTTGCACTGTTTTTTTCTGTCAAATGCTGCACTCTGTTTTTGCAATTTCTTTCATCATGTATTCTATCCTACTCATATGGATTAGGTCTGGAGTCAGTCTCCCTGATGGTTATGGGTAATGCTAAAGCCTGTCAGAGGTCTTACCTGAACGCTAGCTCTGCCCATATCACATGGATCAGAAACTTAGTTGATGTTAATTAATTTCATAGTTTTACTTTGTGTTTGAGCTGCCTCTGATTCATGGGATGCTGCCAGTTTTCACTGTGTCTGGTGCAGATATAAAACCTGTGTACAATCTAAAACCGTCTCTGATTACAAGGGAAAATAAAACACTGGTGTGGTGCCATAAATTTCTCTGATGTGATTAGGCCGTCATTAAGTTATATATAGATCCACAGTTTATGTCCAACGAAATTTGTTCACTTTACTACTCTCAGCTTCTAAGCTGTTCACACAAACACACATACATGTGCATTAACTTTGATACTGTTACATGCTTTCAAGTGCTGCACAATGTGTTTGTAAAACCGTTTTAGAGTGTTTCACCTCCTCCGACTCAGCCCCTCTCATGTAGTCATTATTGGGTTGTTTGAAGCCGAGCTAATATTTGCCCAGGGTTATTAACCTCATTGTAACATTCATGAGATCTCAGTCTGTTCTGCATGTTCCACTTTGTAGCCCTGACTTTGACTTTCACATTGAATAAAATTATCAAAATTTCACCAAATAATTCTTTAAAACTTTATGACCCAGATTTATTGTGGGTTTTTTTCACCATTTAAATTGGTTGTGAGATAATCAGATCTAGGTGACCTAGGGGTTAAAAAATCAGATTGTTCTTGTATAAATCCAGCCAAAGGGTAAAACCATGTCCTTTAGGTTGGGCAATGGGTTGTGATTTATGTACAGATCATGCAGCCATTTGGTATGGGCTATTATCCTGCATATGATTATCATTATTCTCCTTTGCCTGTTAATCATGGCAATCTCCCAGGGTATATTGGCAAGGTGATCACATTTAATCTGACTGTGTAAAGACCACTCCACAGACATTTTATCACTTAGGAGTGGAGGCTTGCATTATCCAAATGAAAAACAAGCTGGAGAAGAGGCTGATTTGTCACAGGCTGATTAGACCTCTCTCTGGCACTCCTCTTCGCTCCTACAGGAGCTCTTCAAGGGCATGGTCAGACATGGAAGAGTCTGGAGAAACATAACATCACTGTCTGCTTCTACATTTAGGCAGACAGCTTTATTTAATCTGTGGCTGCACGTTCACCATAGAAGAACAGCAAACAACTGTGACTGCAATATCCAGCTTAGACTTTTATTCTAAATACACAGAAAGAGTTGTGTATTATTTTCTTACCATTAACGAAGCTTTTCCTTTTTAGATGAATAATGATGTTTTTAGATGCTGTTGAGTGAAGAGCTTGGAGGCAGCAGACAGCAAGTTATACAATAAACAGCACAGTGGGTGTCAGGCATCAAAATTCAAAACAATAGGCACACAGCAAATGGCAAACAAGAGCATAAGGAAAAATCCACTCTTACTCACTTATTTATGAATTACACAGCTGTGAACACAGTTATGTTGTTCATTCTGTTTTTCCTAGACTCCTATTATGTTATGTTGTGTTGTCTTGTGTCGAGGAGGTTGTGTTAAGTAAGTTTTAAATAGCATGACCTAAACATTCCCTTTGTTTAATAATGGACATGCAGGCCATGAATGCACAGTGAAACTGCACAAATTTCCAGGCAGTACAATGCATAATAAAGCTGCTGTCTTCTGGGGGGTCTGATGCTTATATAATCCATTAAATATAACATGTTGAAGGGGGTCATTTACATCTTGAAGCAATCACAAGATAATGTTGTCGACAGGTAGTAGAAATGAACTTGCTACCTATTCTTTCCAATCTTCCCTTCAAAGTGGCTTTTTAGAGGCAGATGAATGAGAGAAGTACTCTTCATCTAAAGGTCCCTGGTTTACGCCCTTGTGTTAGCAAACATCTACATCTCTTAAGCTTGAGTATCCTTGAACCAGATACCAAGTCTCTGCAAGTTCTATGTGAGCTAGACTCCAAACAGTGGTTTAGTAATTCTCATCATATGATTGGTATTATCCTAAAGAACATTCCAGACATACAACCATAGTTTTATCTTCCCCTCCCTGCTGATTCTACCACCGTCCCCAGTGTCTTGACCCCTGGGGTTTCATCCTGTTACCTATCCTCGCTGTTCTATGAGTTGCAATTCTGCTGTCATAACTGGGAGTCTGCGTTCACTCAATAAATGTCCACATAGACTCTACTGATCTCTCCTTATTGAAACACTGCAAAATACTCTTGGCATCTGTGGTATTTCTTTTTTATACCATTGTAAATGATGTTGTTATAAATAGTTTCACAGTCAATTAAGAGCACATGAAAGAATACCAACACAATCTAATTAAATCAATGAATAGGCTCTATATATCTATATATATATTTAATGGGTATGTGTAGATTATCCGCTAAAATTGGCATAATTATAATCTAGAATTATCTCATTAAAAGAGGAATTATTGGTAGATCAAATATATCATACTAAAAAATTAAATAATCTGAAGAGTAATTTCCTCATTGGGAACTTTTTCTGTAATTTTGAGGGACACTTAGCGATAATCTGCTTTTGAGTCAGGCTGTAGTCCAGAACAATAACTGTCTGTTTCATAAGCTTTACATTACTAGAGTAATATTTGTCTAAGAGGCAGTGTTGGTGTGAAGTCCCCAGCGTGGCTACACCACTACGGTGTGAACTGTCAGTCTAGTACTGTAGGTATACCATTTAAAGTTTAAAAAAGAAAAAACTAGGTTAATGCATAAGTTGCAACCTGGGTATGATGCTCTGTAGAGAGTAGAGCTGGTAGCTCTGGAACAGCAGCTATGTGGCAATGGGTGTCAAAGCCATTAGCCAGTTTATTGCCTGTGTTCTCCTGTGATTAGACCAGTCGCTCTTCCACCATCTTTTCTGAAGACCGTCAAAACACTTATAGCCCTGTGCTCGACTCCTTTCTTTATTCCCGAAGAGTGGTCTAAGAGTGAGAGATACAAAAGGTTGCTGGTTAGACAGTCGGAGTTGTTTGGCACTATTTGGTTTGAACCAAATTACTTGGGGGGATTTTTAGAACTTAAATGGGATCTGAAGATGTCTTGTTACATATACGCTGAAGGTGATGTGACTCCACTTATTGATGCTGTGCATCTAGCTGTCGATGCTGGGGGGAGAGTGGTGGTTGGTGTCTGGTGCAGTATATGTCTCCCATGGGTCTGTTTAGGCCTTTGGCATTCTTGGTTGAAAAAACTCCACTGAGCTTTCTGAACCTCTCCAGTGTCTGATGGCTGTGATAGAACACTGGAACTGGAAGAGGGAAAGGTTTCAGCTTTGTCTAATTCAATCTACTGTATAACTAGATGTGTGTGTCATTTACTGTGTGTTTGTGTTCACAAATAAGGTATTGACCACTTTAAAGCTTGTGACTGTGAATCACCAGTTGGCTCTCTCCTGACACAATGATAACACAGGCTGTTTGCTCTTCAGAAATTAAAAACACTGCAGCCCCCTTCCACCCATTTCTCCCTTGCTCTGACGTAGCTGAAAGCAGCTGAGATCTGAAAAGCTGGCTGCCCATGGCTTACCCCTCTCTCTATCTTTGTATTGATCACTATGCTGCAGGAGACCTTTAATCATTCAGATGGCTGGATTTATTGGCATTAACCTTTTGACAGCCAATCACAGAGGTATACAGACACAAATGTGGACATTCAAACACTGTGACACGTGTTCCTATGCACAGAATAAAAATGCACCTTCTATAGGCATGCAATTATAGCAGTACAGAGGAGTGCTTATATACTATATTGTACTGAGATGCAGATTTTAATGTAACAATATGCTATGATTGTGTGGCAATAGAGAGCTTTTAAAACAATAGAGCCTGACACATTAATCATTTTGTCGGGAAGCTATGAGGTGTCCCGTGTGTTGCTTCAGTTGTCTCTTGTCCACTATGGGATTTTACACAAGATAAAACAATCCCAATCTATGCTCACTCCCAAAACCCCATATCTGTCACATAGTCTGATCTCAGTACAATATGAGAAACTCTAGAGGTATCCAAAAATGTACAAATTACATTTTATGTTGGTTTCTCTTTTTATTTACTAATTGGTATTTTATATGCACATCATAGTAGGACAACACAGGTGTGAATAATAAAATTAATCTGTTTCAGCATACTGCTTTTGTGCATGCTGGTTCCTGGACGATTTTACTTTTATGGATGACTGTGGCACTAGAACAGAAGAAGAACTAATGGCTCAGTTTAATACAATGTGTTTTATTTGTGGACTTCTTTGTTAGTGAGCTTTAAAGGTGCTGGTAGGTGGCTTTTGATACCTGTGGACACAGCCAGCTATTGCCCTGCAGGTTTTTATCTAGCCAGTTTTTGTTGCCTGTGCCTCTGACTGAAGGTGGTTTGTTTTTCAGTGTAAGAGATTTTCATGAGGCTGGTGTTCAGGTTACCTTCCATTGGTCACTCATTAAATAGTTAGATGGTGGAACTTTGACATTTTTGGAGAACTCCAAAAAAAAGCCATAAGGCAAGAGGAAAAGGGCGACGTGAATTATTTTCCCTGTAGGAAAGTTGCAAGCAGTTGTATCATGCTGATCCAAATCTCTGAAGGAAAGTGCCACAATGGGATTAAAAATGTTCCCATGCAGAGCGATAGTGGGAATTACACTTTCTCTTCTCTCTGCCTCACCCTCTATGTCTCTCTCTCTCTCTCTCACACACACACACACACACGTACAGGGTGTTGTATTATTTCCCAAATTTTAGAGAGCGTATGAAAATGGTGATGGTTATGATGTGATCATAATGTTGATAATAGAATGGTCATTGCCTTGTTTCGTCTTAATGTCTACATTTTATCTTTTTTCTGTTCAAAAGTGCAGTTTATATTTAAGTTTTGAGCGTTTACTGAGCTGTATAGCTTTAAGATTATGATCCAGCAGATATTCACAAACTGTGTGTCTACGCCATTTTACTGCATATTGTTTTGTTATATTTATTGTTTTATACTGTATTGCTTATGCTTACTAGTATGCATTCTTTTTGCATGTTTTAGTCTAAATAAAATACTATCCAGGGAAAAATAAAGCTAAAACAATGGATGCACTTAATAGGTACTCCAGTATTGATGTCATTGGCCACCCCAGTGGAAGAACGATACATCAATCAAATCCTTGTTCACTTACCATCTTTGTTACAGCAAAACTACTATATTGTAATTGAGAGACAAATAATCAGTCTCACGCACCATCTATCTATCTACTGAAACCCTCCTTCTCTCTTTCTTTTCTATCTCTGTATCCCCTCATTTCTCTCTGTCGTTTCATTCCCCTTTTTCATCTCTTCCTTCAACCAACTTCTCTTCAGCCATCTCCTTCTGCCTGGCACAGAGCCAAACCTTTAGGTACTGCATCACCCACTGCCAGTGTGGGTGGGGGCTTAGATCAATCACTGTGCTTCTAATGCAGTGCTTTAGCATACAAGGAATGTTTTGAGGTTGTTACAGTCCATAGGGAAATCATGTGATGCACTATTTATACTGTAAGTACAGCTAGCTATTGTTTTATGTAAACTATTCCTTCTGATTTTTTATGGGCATTATAGTATTGCCTTTTATTAAACATTATGCACTCAACTTAGTAGGATGGATAAATTAAGCCTATTGAATGTCTTTATTATTATCCATCAGTGGTCAATGCAGCAGGGGTGGCCCTTTGAAAAACTAACACATCATAAGTCAATACCTGTCTTGTGTTTATTCAGAAACCCTAGCAACTCCCTCGAATCCACCGGAGATGACATTTATCTTATTCCTGACCTTTCTGAAGATGGCCAGTGAATCAGATCATTACACCTCAAATCTCAGGCTCCTCCATGCTGATAAATTACTCTCCCAAAATGAAATTGTCATCCACCTCAACACCACTGTGTTTCCTTCGTGTAAGCCCATCAAAGAAAGTGAATCGGACAAGCCATATAGAGTTCCTCAGGGGATTCCACCCCAAGAGTAATACGGCAATCTAACCAAGAGAAATGAATGCTGTTCCCTTGCCAAGGATGTTATCTAGCCTTTCACACTGTTTTCACTCATGATCAAATTGAGATATTTAGTATGTTTGGTGTTGACATCTAACACATGCCAGGTTCACATTACCTATCAGCCTCGTTGGCAGGATGAACTTCTACCCTTCAAATTATTCAAAGGGTTGGATAGAAGCCTGTGGCTTCTCTATAGATTTCCTGCTGCTGGGTGGGGCTTGGATTGATCACGTCCAGCAGTCAGTTGGAAAGTGAAGTAGGAGCAGGGATGCTCGCAGATTGTGTTTAACAAACAAGCATGCACACATACAACTTGCGAATACCACACACACAAACCACATTGCTTTTTGATGAAGTATAGACTTTTCACTTGTTTACATGGATTAGAAATGTTTCTATAAGAAAACTATAGAGCATACTAATTACAAACCTGCAGCTTTTTGCCCCACCCTCAATCAAATTAATCATTTATCTATGTTTCTCAAGTCATTAAGCTCATGTTGGAATTTTACAGTTTTCCTCAAATACATTTTCTGAAACACTGTTGCTGTTATTAAATGCAGTCGCCACAGCACAGTTTTCACTGCACAGAACAAACATCATTTGTGTCGCAAAAGGCCAAAACTCCTAAGAAATATTTAATCCAGAAATCAAAGGAAAATCAAATTTTTAACCTACTCATTGAAGTCCACCAGAATTTGTCTGCCTAATTTATATTTCATGTAGACTATCTCAAAAAAACGGTTTTTTAATGGCAACTTTTTCAAGACTTGAAAAAGCCCTCTGGAATGGAGGGTGAAACGTAGTCAAGGAACTAAAACAAGTCCAGTTGCCATTAAAAAACCGTTTTTTTGAGATAACCATGACCTGGATGACTGAGAATCTTCACAGATATTCATGTAGACTGTTAGTAGCCAAATAGACAAATCCTCTCTACAGCCGATTGTGCAAATGAAAAAAAGTGCTCAGATATATTCCTTCACAGTTCTCAGTATTCATATTATACCTCCATTCAGTGCAATCATCTCACAGCATCAGTAGTCACCGCTGAGTAAGTTACTTAAAATCTCTAATCAGTTAATAGTTATACATTTTTCATTAAATAAAGTATTTACCTCACTTTACTAATTCCCTGTAGTAAAATTAATGTTACATTACTAATTACTTGTCATTAATTCATCGGCTGTCAGCTCTTCCAAAGGAGCCTTTATGCAAGTCTATTTCCTCTACACCCACACATTATGTGTTTAACACATATAGAAATTAAAAAATGTTTGATTGTTCACATCACACTGCTTATTTCTAAAAAAAGTTGTATTAATAGGTTAACTGTCAGTAATGTACTGTGTACCACAAATTCATGTCATTAATTAAAGAAATGTTCCTGTTTATGTTTATTAATCTAGCATTTACTCAAAGGTCTTATTTCATGATGCAACATTTTACAGTTCCGTAGAAAAGCAGTGTAATCGTTCCACTGCCTGACTTGAAGATACGTGTATTTATAATTTTGTAACATGATATGTATATACTGTTGTAGTGGAAATTAACTATAGATTAAGAGTTTAATTAGTTTTAATTATGATTTTCATGTAAACAAGGTCTATAAAACTACTATGCTACTATGCTAAAACAGAAGAAAAAAGATGAAGCCATGACATGATCATCACCAAGAGTACATAGAGTGGCTTAATATTGCTCATTTTATGAAAGCTCATTTTAGCATTGGTAGCATTTAGCAAAGGTTGAAAATTCATCACAGTATAATTGGCACATTTATTCATGTGTTTGCTTCTAGATTTCACACTTAAAAATTTGTTCATCAAGTTGAGGCTCACCTGCACCCAACTCCTGTCTAAAAGTGGCTTTGCATACAAAGTGATTACCACTTAGTTTGGTAGTGTATTAGTGTGAAGTTGTTTGATATCCTTTGAAACCAGCTGAGTATCTAGTTATGCTCAACATGGCTTCTCCCTGCACCAGCATGCATCTGATGAAAAGGCTACACTGTAGTGGGTAACAGCACAACTAGATCCAGCTAAACCCCCTTAAAGAAAGACTGAGAGAGAAAACAGAGGGTGATTTTTAATCATCAAACTTCTCTTTTATTCAGCGCAGTATGACGGTGTGGGAGGCAAGTGGGCATACGTGTTGAGTCACATCTACATTAGGAGAATTGAAAAAGCAAACACAAATGTTAAAATTAGATGAGTTTTAAATATTGTGAAATGGAAAAACACACTAAGTGATCAAACAACTTTTATAATATAATTGATATTAATTATATTTTATATAATAAATGTGAGTAAAAGACAGTGAGACAATAAAATTAGAGGTGGTTTGTATCTCATGTTCAAATTGGGCATTAATTAGACATTTTAAACTAAACATTTGTTAATGATTGGATTTTATGGCATTTCTGACACAATAATAGCATATAACAGGGCATGCAGTAAATCAATCATATTTAGTCAATCAATATCAAACTAATAAATGTGTTATTATTTAAAGATATACTCACTGGCAAAAACACTATTACTACTACTACGACAATAAATGAATGAATTGTCAGGATAATTCTCCCAGTGTTTAGACCTCCATTTTTAAAGTCTTTATATATTTCATGTATTCTGCCACAGAACATATAAGGTTCAAGGTTGTCTCAGTCTCTGTTGGCTGGGTCATCAGTGATTTGCTTGGCAGTAAGAACTGGGCGTGTAACAGCTGCCTCTGTGTTTTACTGACCTATGCTTGTAATTGCAGTGTGGAAATATCTGCTGTCCTTTCACGTACATGTCGTCCCGGAGTGAGCAAAGTTTAATTGAAGCTCTTATGAAGGTTATGAATGCTGATGTCAGTGGTGTGTTGGGTGGGGAATATACACAGTTCTTTTTATGCTCCCACACCTAAGCAAAAAGAAAGGTTGTACATTCGCATTAAAACACTATTTGAATTGTAACTAAATCAAACAATTAGGACAATCCAAATATTATCTTCTAATTCATTCACTTAAAGTTGTTGTGAAGGTAACAGTGTTTGCCAGCATGTTGTTCTACACATAAATGCAGAAGCTTATGCACAT
The DNA here is from genome assembly GCA_032362345.1 of Sandelia bainsii. NCBI lineage: Eukaryota > Metazoa > Chordata > Actinopteri > Anabantiformes > Anabantidae > Sandelia > Sandelia bainsii. The sequence continues at coordinate 2,418,598 of JAUMHL010000008.1, read as the reverse complement.
GTTCGTGAGATGTACTGTACAATGTGCAGACAGTCTAAATAAAAGACTTTCATGCTACAAGGGGCCAAGCTTTCAGAGTTATACATGGAACAGCAGTTGCAGTATGCACATTTAGCAGGGATTATCCTTCATCTTAATCAGAGTAATCATCCCCAAAACACCAAGCAAAAATATGTGTTTCTTGACATTTCACAAGCACAGTGCAAACAAGACAACAAGTGAGAGGGACTTTCATTCAAAGCAAAAGGTTTGGCCAATGCTGTAGAGTATAAATGTAGAGTATAGGAATATCTTCCAGTGATATCTCCTCTGCTGTAAATAGATGTTAAGGGTGAGTAATAGTGTATGCCTGAAAACATTCACAACCTACATTATGTACAGTAACTCACTATTTTTCACATCAAATCCCAAGGAAAATGGAGGCGTTTTAATTCTGGGTTCTCTCTCGCTTATCTTTTTTGAGTTTGCTCATAGATTTCTTGCAGCGATTCTCATGCATATCAATGGTATCACCATTTCAAACATTGGATCAATAGAGTATCCGTCATTGTTTGACTATGCCTAAACAAATGTCACTTATCTTTGTGTGCAAAGAGCATGAGGCTTAGTTGTGGAACTTCAAATTCGTTCAACCAAGATAAGTGAATTCTCACTTATCTTGGTTGTGAGTTAACATTGTAGGCTGTAGGAATCAAAGCACAATAAATCTCCCCAACAAGGGAATAACAGCTTGCACTATCTCAAAAACACTCTTCATCCTCGGACGCTCCACTGAATATGTTTAAATGCTTCTACTAATATAACTATAGAACATCTGAAGCACTCAGGGAAAAAGGTGCAGAATGTGAAATGAGAAAAATATCAGCTACCTTACAGGAGCCATCAGAAGCTGGCCAACTTAAATATAGAAGCATTATTTACAGCTGCAGCTGTGGTTAATATGGGATGGAAATCTTCATCCCTCAGACAGCGGCATGCTTATTGATAATGTACAATCATGCTTCACTTCCTCCCACAGAAACACCCAATTAATTTGTCAAAGAGGCTCCACTGCATCTTGAATATTGCATTTCTTCAATACATTCTAATTTATTACCACTGTAACCTGTTATGTGTTAGTTACACTGGGCATGGATGTTTGTACTATAATTAACACTACTCCTCCAAAAACACTGGAATGTCAAGACCAATTCATTTGTTTTTGTTGTACAGTGAAGACATTTGGGTTTAAGATCAAAACATAAATAGGAGCCAAAAATTCAGAATTTCAGCATTTATTTCCTGGTATTTACACCAAGATACATTAAATACATTTCTTCTTTTGGTATGCTTTCCCAGGCTTTTTCTGCAGTCTCCTTCGGGGAGTTTCTCCTAGCTGTCGTCTCCTCAGCAGATACAGTTTAATGCATATTCAGTTGGGTTAAGGTTATTTGACTTGGCCAGTCCAAACTTTCTACTGTTTCCCTTTGATGAAGTGTTATGTTGAGTTGGCAAAGTGTTCTGTATAACTGTTTTAAAAAAAAAGTTTCTCCCAATTAGTTTTGATGAATTCCTCCGTAAATTGGCAGACAAAATGTTTCTGTACACCTCTGAATTCATCCTGCTGCTACCATCCTGAGTTATATCATCAATAAAGATTAGTGAGTCTGTTCCAGAAGCAGCCAAGCAAGCCCAAGCCATGACACTACCTTCCACTGCGTTTCACAAATGAGCTTATTTGGTTTGGATCACAATCAGATCATTTCTTCCTGTGCACTTTGGCAGAGGTTAATCTTGATCTCATCAGTCAGTAATACTTTCGGGTTCTTAGTTCTGATGAGGGATTTGTATCTTGTGGTATGGCCTCAGTATTTCTGCTCATGAAGAATTCTTCAAATGGTGGATTGTGATACCATCATCCCTGATCTATGGAGATTGATGGTTGTTTTTGCATTTTTCTTCACAATGCTTATGTCATCCGCTGTTGTTGTTTATTTTGGCCTTCTCGTTTTATGTAAGTTGCAAAGTACACCAGGGGTTTCCTTTTTTTTCAACTTTTTATTATAAAGGTGTCTCTTCTTACCTCATCTGGGAAAGGTGAAACATCTGTCAGTTGCATGTTCCAGTACTTTTAATAATTCATACTTTATTGAGGAAATTCTTTGTGTCAGGGTCAGGGTATCGGTGTCTTGTCCAAGGACACCTCGACATGTAGCCTGCCGGGACTGGGAATGGAACCGCTCACCCTTGGGTTTGAAGATGACTGCTCTACCCACTAAGCTATCATGCTGCTCACTAATAATTTGGGTCATCTATGTGCTATGTGGTGCTATGTTCTAAGTTATTTAGGTGGAATACCAGGAAATAAAAGCTGGATTATGAATTATGAACTTTTATCTCATATGCATCTTTTGATCTTAACAAATGTCTTGTATGAATGAATGAATTGGCCTCCCTATTCCAATACGTTTGGAGCAGACTGTACTCTGCATACATAAATATAGAGCAAAGAAGAAATAAAAGAAAAAATTATCAATGGCATCAGACACCTCCAACTCTATCTTTCATATCTCTGCATCCAGACCTCATTGCCAATATCTGTTCATCCTCTTATCTCTCTCTCTCTTCTTCTCTCTTTTTCTATTTCTTTACCACTCCCTTATCAGTCTTTCCCTCCCTCTTTCCTTCCAGTGAAGCATGGCCTCATCTGGGTTCGGGGGTTATCATAACATAAGGCAGAGTCATAAATGACTGCAGAGAGAGGATGGAAATCAGTAATGGTCAAGCAGTTAGCTAGAGAAAATGCAGCAGTGTGTGTCGACTGCCACAGGGGCCGATGAAGGTCTTATTGGCTGATTTCATTCAAGCTTGACCTTTTCTCATGAGAGAGCAGGGACAACCGAGTGTCTGCTAACTTAACATAGCTAAACCCCAGACGACACCCTGAGAAACAGAGAAACAGTTATATAAAAAGCTTGTCATGTAGGGCAGACTCACACACAGCTGCACTATATGTCCTCCAAGATACAGTATGTACAGTATTTCTTAAACACTAATTTAGCTCTTTTGCACATTCCAAATTTCTATTTCTCATCTATTATTTAGGGATTTATCCCAGTTTTTCTGGGATAAATGTGAAAAACACCATGGTGGAAAGATTCCCCTGTGCTCTGTAGTCCTTGTTACTACTAAGCCTACTGTCAGCCTGTGGCGAGCTGCAGACAGACATGTGCTGCACTGAGCTGCCTGGTGCTTCTTTTCACCAGCCAGAGATGAACTACACTGGGAATGTGACACCACCAACCAACAGGAGTCAGTAGTGCAGTGACAAGAATGAGAATCCTCAGCAGGACTAAACATGGGATCTTGTTGGATACAAACCTTACCGCAGCATCACCTGTGGGTCCCTTAAAACCATTTCAAGTCATCTGAGTGTCTTTAGTGTATACAATGATTGCATGAGTGTATTAAAGCCTGTTGTGCAATAAGAAAAAAACTAAACTTTCTTCCCAAATTACAAAATACTGCAGATTGTTTGTCAATGCCACCCTGGAGGTTAAGTCTACAAGGTGGGAGAAAAAAAATGTGGTTTTGGCACATTATTATGGATTAACCACCTGTCAGCACATGAAGTGGTTATAATTGCCTCCACCTTTACTAGCTGATATGTTTGTTCCACACCAAATCTCAATAGTAATAGAAATCATTATTGTTATTAATTACTTTATGAGGCACGATCAGCACTCCAACCTCTTGATTTAAAGGTATGCTGTGGTGTTCTCAACCACTATCAGCATTATGTAGCTCCAGTATCTGGAAGTTGAGTTATGGTAACTGGTCTTCTTTCTCGTTAGGTTGAAATGTTTCACCACTCTTCCAAGTAGCTACTTCAGTAGACCTGAATACTGACCTGAATAGACTCGTTAGGTGAAACAATGGAAGGCAAGGGTGTGGTCAGATGTGAAACTCACACCTCTGATAATCCCTCCTTTCCCCCTGTTTCTGCATTATGCATGTGCAAAAAGATGCACATGCATTTGTACACAGATGGCACTATTCACATTCTGTGTTTGGTCTCTCTACTATTTCGCTCATTGACAGATGGTGAAAGTAATGTGCCAAGAAATGTACTAATGTGCCAGCAAAGGCAGGGTAAAGGAAGACTGCTAGCTAGTGAATATGTCAACAATGTAGGGGTTAAAATATTATGCAGTGAGCATTGCAAGAGTTTTAGGAAAATGATCATTTTAACACCTTAGATTTCAAGGATACACACACTGTGCTGGGTGAGTAACACCTTTAAGGTGTCTTCAGAGTTCATGCATAACACTTTTTGTTACTTGTACAAGTTTGACCACCAGAGTGTTTGTTCCCCTTAAACAGTTAGTGTACTGCCTGAACAGATATTAACTGTAAGGTAACTACACACAGACAGTGTGGGCTTTGTTATTGTGTGCTAACAGCACAGCCTGAGTACCTGACAGATCTCACAGCTTAACTTGGCTTGTTGCTTTTTTTTGTAGTATATCATTTATAAAGCCTCAGACTCAACAAGCCTCTGCACCTTGAGTAAATATGTGTTCACCTCAATTTAAATAGCCTCAGCTGAATTTACATCAACTCCTACATTTGCACATAAGATATAAGATAACATAAGATATCATATTGCATCTGAACCTGCACATGTTTGGCAGTGATACATCGTTAACATATTTCTATAGTTTTCCATACAGCACCATACGTCACTTAATAGATCAGTGCAGTTGTTATTTCCACTGTACAAAGTATACTTACAATAGCTTACACAGTGTTTCAGTCTCTGTGCAGGAGCATATTCAATTTGAAATGCAATAATGGAACTGCAGTAAATTCTCAGCTTTTATTCTATTTACAGTATAACACATAATGCGCAATGTTTTGTGGTTCAGAAGAATAGGGCAGACACACATGAAGTCAAACAAATCATCATATTAAATACTGTGTGGAAAAATTTTCAGCCCATAGACATCAGCAGATGCTTTGTATCTTCCCCTGTGATGGTCTCCAATGCCTTCACTGCAGCTACCTTCAGTTTGTTGTGGGGTTTCACTGCCTTTATACAAGTGGATTGAAATCAGGTGATTAACATGTCATCCTAGTTCCATTTGAGAACATTTTTGTTATAATTTACCAAACTGTATCATTTATAAATAGTACCCAAGTGTTGATGTTTTCAAATCTACCTACCTACCATTAAAACCTCCCTGATTCTTCTTTTGAGCCTCATTTTTATCTTCTTCACTTACATGGTCATCCCTTTTCTCCACCTCAACCAAAATGGTAGCTTTCAAGCTTACAACTCTGAGCTAAGTGAGATCTTTTAAGCATTAAAACTACCAACATTTAAACCACACACATCTAGTGTCCAATTACTTACAAAAACTCTTGCAATCTGGGCAGTGTACCTCCAACACAGTTCTTTCTATTTTTATGTAAACCTGCTCAAATTAAAGCTGACACTTGGCTCTTTAATGTAGCATTTATTATTTTACATCAAATTGAAGATGCTGAAGCACAGAGCATGGGCAACAAAAAAGTGTAGTGAGTGCATGTCTAGTACTGTACATTCACAAATGCCTATCTGCTTTACACATTTGCATAAAAGTGTGAGTGTAATGACACAAATATCGACTTTCACACATTGCATTGCGTGCATATTGTGTAAATTGCATTGGCATTACTACAAGTGAAACGTGGGCTATTAGCTTTAGAGAAAAAGCAGTAATCATATGTAAAATGATATGATAAGAGGTGGACAGAAAAAGAGAGAGAAATGGAGAAGAGAGAACCAGTGAGACATGAGAAAAACGGGATTCAATTCCTTGCCATAACAAGACTCCTCCTCTGCTTAATGTAGTTTGCTGAACCACCTCTCTCCTCTGAACTGTCTGTAAGAGGAGGTTGAAGGTGTCTATCTATCTAATGGAGATATGTTGTGGTATAGGTATCTGTGTATGTGCAAGAGTGTATAAACTTATTGTAGGAAAGTAGATGTAAGGGTCCTCATCTTTTCTCTCTTCTCTTCTCTTCTGTTCTTCTGTCACAGCTTTGGTTCCTGCTGAAGACAGATAACGGGAACTGGAGGTTTATATTTGCTTTATTGAGCGTTAGATTCACAAGTGTATATTCTGATGGATGTTCCTTATGAACCGTGCCCAGTGAGAGCGTGTCGGTGTGCATGTGTGCCTGTACAAGGGTTTATATACATATATGTGTGTGTGTGTGTGTGTGTGTGTGCATGTGGTGATGTGTGTAGGTTGTTTAAAATGATCTGCATGGAGTGTAGAAAGCTCAGGATGAAAGAAAATAAAAGGCAACTGAGAATATGTTCATGTTTGCTATACATAAGCAAATGGGTTCACACAGTACACAAATATATGACAGAAAACTGGCTAGACTGTGAGAGTTGTGTAACATGAAGATAACAATGACACCATGCCTCCAAATTCAAATTACTCTTTTATCCCATTTCACTCTTTTCACTAAAGTGTCCCCCTGCTTGTCATTTTCATCTCGTATCAGCTCAGCTTTCTGAGGTTAGATAATAGATAATCTTCCATCTCATTTCTCCTTGCAGCGTGATATTAGCACATGATGCCTTTTACCAGATATTCCTCCTTTCATTTCTGCTTTCACTCTCCCCTGCCAGGAGCTACAGCTTTGTCAAGGAATTATTATTGAACTGGGAGGAAACTAGTCACTGATTTTGTTTTTTTCTCTTTGACCTTTTTCTGTAAGCAGCAAATGTCTTCTATTATATTGACTATGCTCTTCCTCTCCATTACTAAAATGAGGCCTTAATTAAACCCTCTATTCCACTGCAGGTTTAATTTGAAAGTCTTTTACTAGTGTGGCTGATCTGATGTTGTAAGTTAAGTCTACGCAGCCACACCACACATCATGACTGCCATCTGCTAAGACATGCCTTTTTGTTATAATGTCTCTCAAGAGATGGTACCCTTGCTCTGCTTGGCGCTGCTCCTTAGTGGTGATTGTGAGGTGATATATTATAGTGATAGAATATGAAGTCTAGATTTGATAACATAAGAAGAAAACCCCATGGGAGAGTCGGTCCAGGGCTACAGCTCATTTTCATTCTATAGTTCCTGGAGACTGGCTAAATGTACATAAGAAAAAATTATAAAGACTAATAATAGGGAATATAGCCATATGCTTTACTTAAGGAAAAGCACCAATAACACAATAAAAAATGCCAAATGACATAAAGTAAAAAAAACATGGTTTTAAAATCCTAGTTAAAGTTATAAACATACTGGAAATATTATAAAAAACATTTCAAAACTACTCAAGTACTCCTCCACAGAAAGTGCCCCCTGTATATACAGTACTGTATAGTCTTGTTACATTATTAGACTGTTACTGATGCATCACGGCATAAGTAGCATCACATTCCCAGTGGTTTCCCAAACTGTAGGCCAGGCTCCATCTAAAAGGTCACAAGATAAATCTAATCTGAGTGGTTCTGAGGTGATTAATGAGGTATCAAAGAAGAAAAAATAAAATGACACTGATTTTTTGGACTTCTGTGGGCGGTTTTTTCATTATATCATTTCCCTTCTGAAGTAGAAGCTATGAGTTTTTTTTGAGTGAATGTATTTTCTAATAAGATAAGATAAGATAGAAATAGATTGTGACAAACAAAAGAAGTGGTCCCATGCTCTCATTGCTACTGCTGGCAAATTGTCCTGAGCCATAAGTTTAGCTCCATCTATATTTAATTAGCAGTCCCCTTTGTGCTTTTAGGCCTTTGTTAAATATGTGAGGCACTAAACTCCAAGGGCACCGCTCACTTCCAGTCACTTTGGATGAGCCTGTGCAATGGTGAAGCGATGGAGATAAATACTGCACTGTGGAAAACATGACATAGGAGAAAAGTGCACATATATTTCTTGATTAGAGCTGACATACACTTTGTGTCACTCTTGTACTTTGTGTCACCACGAATTGCATACATCCAATTGTTTTTTGGGGGTTTGTGTGTGAGCATACTTGGTTGCATGAGACTGTTTGGAGTGGTTTTTATGTGTATTTTATTGCTGTTGCCAAGAAAAGAGAGAAATGAAAAGACAAATGCTCAAAGATGTAGAGTGGTGATTTTCTCTGGAGTAATCTGTCAATAATTACTCTGACACAGATGCTAAGATCATGCATACATGATCTTAGCATCATGCAAACACATTTTCTTTTCCCCAGTGTATGTATAAACATATACACAGAAACATGCAGAGACATAAACACTCTGTGTGTTACAGTGTTCTGCCTGCAACTTTGAAATCCTGATCATTTCCTGCACATTTCAGCTTCATTTGAAATGTTTGTGTCATGTTGTGCTGAGTTTACAGAAAGGTCAGAGATCACCTTATGCTATGAAAACTGTTACTGCAATTACTATAACAACAACTATGGACTGCTGATTTTTATAACTCACATTAGAGAGGGTAATGACAGGAAGAATCATGATATCATATGAATTCAGAAAATCCTTCACCTGAGTGTTTTTTTTCCATTTCCATTTATTTTCTCTCAGGAGTGCTATTGTTTCTGCTTCCAAGCCTAATTGATCCCTTTATCCAGTGTATGTTACCCATGGGATTACATGTTAATCTTTGGTTTCTCAAATAAAGAAGTCTTCTTGTCTATAAAGATTTAGCTCTAGAGCTGCAGAGTCTCCATATTGACAGTTGTAAGGTTAAATAGTTTCTTACACAATCAATATTTTCTTTTCTCTTTTGTTCAGCAAGATGTATTCAAAAGTGGGTCTGTAATAATTTTAGTATTTCATATCACAGATACCAGTGTAATTTAAGTCTGCTCTGAAACACAGTTATTTCATAAACTTAGCAAAATCAAAGCTTTAATGACAATAATTTATCTCATACATGGTTTCTACGAGCTGGGAAATGCTGGGAAACATGCTAGTTCAGTAGCTCAAGTCAGAACATGGTCGTGGGTGAATTGTGTGTAATATCCATAAGCCCTTCACAATAAAGACAAATTAACATATGTAAGTGCAAACAGTAAGAAGCACAAAGTTGTAGACAACTTGAAGTTATCTGCTCAGTATCACTGTAGCGTCACTAGTTTTAGCTTGTTCCCATTTAATAGGAGAAGCAGCGTATGTGACAGTGTTGCCCTACATTTCCAGCTGAACTTTCACTCAGATGATCATCAGTGCGCCTCTGCATGAAGAATGCTCTTTCATTAATAAAGAAATGGTCTTAATGATCAGTGTTAAAGATGTTCCTCAGAAACAGTAATGCAGAACCCCAAAAAATGCTGTTCAACAAAACATTATTGCAGTATAAATTCCAAGTCATTTTTTGTCCATCCATCCATTATCTATACTGCTCATCCTGTTATGGGTCACTGGCCAAAAGGAGGGGTGCATCATGGACAGGTCACCAGTCTGTTTCAGAGCTGACATAGAGTCATACATTTACACTCATGGGCAATTTAGAGTCACCAGTAAACCTTAGCTGCATGTCCCAGTTTGGCTGGCCTGGATTCGAACTGGGAACTACTCTTTCATCATGCTATTGTTATTGTTGTTATTTGTACTTTGTTGTTATTTTCTAAGTCATACCAACCTTTGGAATCATAGTCTGATTTTGATTATGATTCTGGCACAGACAGTATTTGCTCCAATACAGTCTGACTATATTCTACTTATGAACTTCAAGCCATTAGTCATCATTCACAACACTGAGCACAAAGAAACTTTTGTTGGGAGGGATTGTGACCTGTTCACTGCTTTGTCCAGTTTTTACTCTGCTGTTCTCCATAGATAATCAATGGTTGGAGCCCAGCTCACTTGCTAGGAGAGCTAACCATATCTTGTGTTTTTTTTCCTCAACTCTGGTGCAAAACTCATTATCTTAAAAATACAATGAAATTGATAATCCATTAGATGCTTTTGTTTTTTGTTTTTGCTTGTTTTGTCTCAGTTGGACACGTTTTTTGTGATAAGCGTCATAGCTTCTGCTGTTTATAATGCTGAGCTGAAGTCTATGAAAAGCTGTAGAGATTGTATTGGGAATGACTACGTTAAATGAACACAGCAAACATGTTCTCTGATGATTGTTTAGTGACATCATTACTAAACATTATTCTCAGAGAGAAAAGAGCAGCAATTCAAGAACTCCATCTACTGTACATCACTCCTCAGGCTTTCAACTTGAAGTCGTTGCCAATATTCATTCTACATTTGGCTCAGAGATAGCTGCTTTCCATGTTAAGTACACCAGCCTTCTCTGTCCATGAATTTTATGTTGATAATGTCAAATTTTCTGATGCCGTTTCTCTGTTATTTCTATTCTAAGTTTTTATGCCAGTTTTATTCTACTAATTGCTGATAACAAAACAACCAAGGTCTTCTATTTGCTCCAAAATAATTACTGTGGGTTTGTTTATTATTAAACAAATTACAGAACATAGTATAATATGCTATCATGTCCACTTTATATGTTTGATATTTGCAAATCAGCAAAGCAATTAAAAGTTGTTTCAAGTATGCAATAGGTAAAATGTGCTGAGAAAATAATACATTGCAAGACTACAGATGGCAAGTTTTGTCTTTAAATGTACCAAAATGAGCTCACAAAGGCCTTTAGAGAGTGAGAGGCAGTAAACATGATAAAAAGAAGTCCAAACAAGTGAAAGTGTTTCAGCATAAAAGCACAAAGACCAGCACCAGAATTTAAAAAAACTTCACAGTGTACTGCAAACCAGCCTATACTCACTACATGAGATGTTACCATGGCGACACAGTAGGGAAATGCCACCCACTGATGGTGTCTAAATATTTTCTTGGCTTAAGTGCCACCTTTTGTGCCCTGGTCTTTAAAGTAGAGCATAAATAAGAGCAGAGCAGCTTCTGAGTTCTGAAGTGTCATTTGGCCATGGCAGTCTCTTTCCTCACTTTTCATGGGATAGGCTCTTCAGATAATACAAACCACTCCATGCCCAACCAACCAGTATTTAAGTGGGTACAGGTGGAGTTTGTTATTGTAATACACAGACATGAATGCGGAAGGAAGGATAGCATGCAGACAGGCATCCAGTCCAATTTCACCTGATAAAGAATAGGATCTAAAAGGTCTGAACAATCCACTTTTCCACCAAATGCAGCCTGAGTCATTTGTCTAAAAAATTATTTAGCAACCTTGAAATAGTATTTATTTTCTGTGAAAGCTTCTTCTTTACATGACTAAATGGAAAATGTGTTCGAAATAATGGAGTTTCCAGGTTACTAATGGTGAGTAAAATGATATTTTAATGTACTATGCTCTAAAATAGAATGCACCTCCTTATAATCACACTTTGATTATTTTTTGAGCATGAGAAAATGGAATTCACTAAATGAGTAAATTAGTCAGTTTGAAAATACAGGAGAAACATTTCCTTGTTATTGGTCTCCCACTGTTAATGAGGTGTATACTCAGGAAAATCAAGTTCATTTTATTTATAGTCAAATCATACAGTAGATTTGCCTCAAATGGCTTCAGAATATGTAAAATATCAAACACTCTCTATTTTTCACTTTAATCTTATTATCTTCATTGTGAATAAAGGACTTCCCACTAACTGATGTATGTTCTACTAAAACTTTATTAATCTAAAATAGGACTATGGTACTCTGTGATAAGGTCCATGATATTAGTATCTTACGGCTGGCACATGGACACCTCATTATTTTTAATTAGCTCAGCATTGTCCGTTACCACCAGCTTTAGAGAGTTTGTATGACTCATGACATTTAGCACTAACTGCCCTAGTGGTTTGACTTTGAGTTGTTTTGGCATTGTGGCCTCTAAAGTTCAGAGACATGAAAGCTTGAAAAACCTTGTGGATGATAAAGGAGATCAGGATGGATGAAATCTGTGTTTCTTGATGTGTCATCAGCAGTCAGAGGAGAACAAACAGGAGACAAGCATCATTTTTACCAGTAAAAGACATGAAGGTCTATGGCTATCCCCCCCACAACTACACGTTTTCTGCATAATTTGCTGCAGCAAAGCTTTGCTTGTTATACCTGCAGAACTGCAGCAGCTGATTTTACTACTTTTATTACCCCAATCCATATGAGAACACCTGATTCATGTGCATGAATGTGAGTGTTTGGTGTGATTGACATTAAGCTTCCTCCACCATAGAATCTCTCCTTTGGTCCATTTAGGCCTGACGGGTGTTGATTGGGTTCAAGTGCTCCTCGAGTGCAGATGCCATCTGAAGATTGCTTTCATCCCCCCTTGAAACAGAAGGACAGATAAGAAACAGGCTTTTTTGTAGAGATTCAAAAAAACACCCTTTCACATAGACACTAATACACCCCTCCCCTGCTTTCTTGTATACCCACTTTCTGCCAGTCACATACACACACACTGCAGGAAAATACTGCAAGTTGTATTTGCATCTTCCAAGGCAAATCCCTTCAAAAAGAAAAAGATGTTGAGAACGATCGGTCTTGGAAACCCTTTTAACTCTCCAGTGTTCCACCACTCCTGCATGACATCTTATCTTTCCAAAACAGCATGCAAATCAAACATGGACGTACACTGCCGTCTCTCCATGGGATCAGCAGCTTTGTCTAAACCTTTGCCATTATTGTCCTAAAAGCAACACCTTTTAAATTAGCACAGGCATTGTGTTGGATTTCAACTCCAGGTAATAGAGTAATAACGCTCCCAACAAAATGGTGACAAACAGTGTCCATCTTTTTATCTCGATGATTAACGTACAACTGTTAAGGTTGAAAAACAGACATTGTAAGTAAAATTTCTAATTTTTTTCCATTGGGGACAGTTTCTTAAGAAAGGTTTGCAAAAGCAGAGCTTATTGTAAAAAACAATGAACCAGGAGCTGTCAATTTAGAATTAACAAAATTAAATGTTCACAACTACTGAGCAGTGCACTTTAAACATGTGAATATTCCATTTATCATAAGAGGTGAAAATGAACATTCATTGGTAGAAGACAAAATGACAATCTGACATGTCAAACAAGAACCCAGCCAGATAATCAAGAAGAGGACTATTCACAATTTTTGGAGACCACAAATTGAAAGATTCTACAGCCTTGAGTTAATGTTTTATTATTTCAGTTAGACTATTTAAGTAACCCGAAGCAAAATTTCCCCTAGTTTATTTAGATTTAATAGATCATTTAGCAGCCCATGTTAAACTTGACTTGTGTTACATGACATCCCCACCCCAGAATGGAATAAGTGCAATGGAGGCAGTAGCACATGACAACCAAAGTGTATGAAAACAAAATGGAAGCCAGGAAGAAATACAGCTCATGAATTCATTTTGTCATGAAACCAACTGAACAAAAGGTGGAGGAGGAAACAAAATAGGGCCTATCTGCTCTCATCTACTGCATGAAGCAGAACAAAACAAAATGTTTGTCTGTCTAGTATTCAAAACAGCTTTCAGTGAAACCGTGCAGAGACGTGGCATCAAACGCTTAACCTAGTGTCTCAAACAAGTTCTTGTATGCTTGATGCACAAGTACAGGGCACCCCAACTTACCTAAAACCTGTCTCCCACCACATTAGAAAATACACAACAGGGCCCAGGCAGGCAGAGGCTCAGAGAGAGTTCTGGCCCATGAGCTACCCCTTTTGGAAGAGGTGTTTGGGAAGTGATTGGCTCCCTGCTTTCAGGCCAGCCAACCAGAGTGAACCAATTAGATTCAAATCGGCCAATCGGTGGAGAGAAGAAAACAAGAAACAGAGAAAAACAACAGTGTTCTGGCACATTAACAACTGTGCATCACTACGGATAAACTACTGGGGACAAACTTTTGGGAAAAAAAAGTTTAGATGTAGTTAAACCTAAAAACTAGTCGTTTTGTACTAGGCTTGTGTGGACAGTTCAGTTTCTATATGGCAATTAGATTAAATTTATTTAAACTAATTTTTTAATCCAGAAAATGAATCTGACTTACAGACGTGAGCCTGACCTAACTCTATGGAGCACTAGTCTGTTTCAGAAAATCCTGAGTGAATCAAAGAGACATTGTTGATACATAGCTTTTAGCAATGCTAACGTAACATACTGTAACTACTATATCAGTCACATTGAACAACCAAATAAATGTTGATCCACTTCAGATCTTCAGAACTTCCGATTGTTTTTGTTTCCATGCCAACTTCTGTCAATATCATGTCTGGCATGCAGTACTGCTGTCTTTTGATGCAGTGATGTAATAGAAAACTACATGCTCTGCAACTTTGAAATCCTACAAAGTACTGCGAGTAGATGCTTGTCAAAGGGCAGCGGACTACTCATGATACCCCTGGGATATGAGCATGAGCATAGTACAAGCTGTTGGCAGGCTCTGGAGCACAGAATGCTATAGTATTATTAAAAATGTCTACAATTTGGGTGTGTGGTAATGTTGGAAAACGCAAAAATTACATGTGACGACTGTGTGTCTTGAATTTACAGCTGTTTGATGGGATTTAAAAGTAGCCTGCATCTGCACTTTTACAAGAGGAGCTTGATGCTGTGAATGAGTTTGTGATAATGCAGCCTTTTTGTGGGTTTACAGGCAAAGAAGCTTGGTAATGGGTGAGATGTAGGAAGTGGATAGTGGAGGGATGTGCTGACTGGGTTTCAGAACATCTGTCACATCAATAGTCAGATATTCATAATGAATAAATTTCATATCAGCTTCCCGCTATTTCTCCTCACTCTCTCTGTGTATTTCTATCTTTTCTCTCAAGTTTCATTTTTTTATGACTTCCATTATAGATATTATGTATAATATGCATATCTAGAATTTTAATTGTCTAATTGTCTCATTCTAGTTTCTAAGTTCATCACTTTCTATCTGCTATGTTTCTCTATCATGTTCTAGCTCTCATTTCTGTATGTCTGTTTCTCTTGCCACCGTCATAACCATTTATTTATACCTCATACTTTTCACTCTATCATCCCATCATTCCTTTTTACAGTTCCGTCTCTCCCTTTCCTCCCTTTTTTATCTTCCCTTTTCTCTTTTTTAATAGCCCTCTGGACGTCAACTGCCTCTTATAGCTATCATTCTCCATTTCTCCCTTTAGCCTTACTTTTTTTGTTCTCACCTCACGCCCTATCCCTCCATCAATAAGGATTTATACTACTGCTGGGAGGCAGTGGGAGGAGGACAGAGGAGAGACCTGAGAGGAGAGATCGGAATGACCATCAGATGAAGTGCAAGAATGCAAGGATGACGAGTAAACAAAAGAGAGCTCCTAAAGCTGGACTAATTGAATTCCACTCTCCCCTCTGAGTCAAGTTAGCAGCAGCAGTCATAAGGAAATTCTTACTGAGATAGGGAGGAAATAGCAAAGGGAGAGGAAAAGAGAAATAGAATGGCGGGATATCAAGAGAGCACGTTTGAGAAGGGTCAAGAGATTGGATAACAAACATAAGAGGGAGAAATACAGAGAGCGAGATAGCTCCTCCGGCCAGACTAATTGAATTCCAATTTTCCCTCTGAGATTGGTTAGCAGCAGCAGGCAGGCAGACAGGCTGCCCCCAGCATGGATCAGCTCTATCCAACCAATCACACTAATACAGTGTTTATGTCCACTCCAGTGCAGCCCGGTCAATAGCTTCCTATCCAGTGCAAGGCCAAGAGGGGTTTTACTGGGGCCAGAGCCAACTTAAAAAAAATACATAATTGAAAAGTCTTACATGTCAGCTTGAAACTAACAGTCCAACTTACAAATCACCCACTCTAAAAGTAAGGTGGGGAGGAAATTTGTTGCACATTTGTTTATTTCAGTGTGACAATATTAAGCAGTGGTTAGGTGCAGCGGTGCAAACCACAAAGTAAAGGTGGAACGTGTTTATCAAGGTCAATATTGGTACTGCTTTCTCTCAGGAGGTAGTGGCCAATAGAAATCCAATTTGCGGAAACCCCACACTAAACCAATTTATTTTGTCCTTAAAGGATAAATCAGGTGATATTCATTTTTCTTATTGTCAACAAATCCCATGAAAAGACGTGAACTGAATTCATTGTTATTACCTGTGTGTAGCTATAGCCTGGTATACTGTAGTTTATTCCTCTGCGCCATGGACCTCCACTGTTATCAAAAAACAAATTAAAAGTTTATCAATGAGCAACAGTGGCTGACATGTTTCTTCATAAAACAAATGAATAAAACACTAAACCTTACAACACTATAGGTTGTTTTGATTCAGTCCTGCCTTATGCTGCCCTCATTAGCTCACAAAATGTATTGAACTTTGCCAAAAAAAATAGGTGTTCATTTATAGTTCTCTCCTGATTGCATGACATTTATTGGAGATTTATAATGCCCAGTTGTTTTGTGACATTCCTGACTAATCTTTTGAAAGTAAACTACGAGCACATTTGTAGCCTGTTTTTAAAAATCTACATCTCCTATACAATCCTCTGGGCTCTAGAAAGTCAAAAAGTATTGAAAAACACCAGTGCATTGTTGGTTTTCATATTTCATGGAATATGTTGACAGTAAGTAATAGGTAATTTACCCATGATGAAAGTTGCATGTGTTTAGAGTAAACAGAGCATGTTCTATGCCTAAGAGGAGGTTGGCCTACAAAGTATTGCAAGTTTGCATGCATGTGTCCATGTGTGTTTACCTCTCTATAATTACACATGTGTATTTGTGAGTTTGTGTGTGTGCCTTGAATGCCTGTGTGCCTCCAGCTGTGTCGTAAAGCATGGGGGTGTCTCTCTTTATGCTCATTATTCGCCTCTCTCTCCTTGGTCCCCTCTATTTCCCTCGCTGCTCTTCGTCACTACCCATCACCGCACAGCCTTTATGAATATTTAACCAGTCCTCAAGCTTCTCGTTCTTCTTCTATTTTTCACACTCTTCCTTTTATCCCCTTGCTTTTTCTCTTATCCTATGTCATACCTTTTTGTTGCTGCTGCACACATTGTCTGTCTCTTACCCTTAAACTCTTGTAAGTCACTCTTTTTTCTGTCTCTATCTTCCTCTGTCTCTCTTTATCTTTCTTCCCGCACATCATTTGCTCTTCCGTACAGTGGGGGAGGAAGCTACTGCTACACACTCTGTCCCTTAACGCCCAATCGTTGTTTCTTATTTAATCTGTTCTGCTTTATTGAATTTAATTATTTCTAAATGATTAACTCAGAGTTCAGAGGGAGGGAGAGGGGGCAGAAGGACATATGTTGTGAAATGAGGGTGGAAGGGCCACTGGAAGAAAGATAGTGGGTGTGTGGGTTTTTGTTTTGGAGTCAGGCAGTGTAAACAGCCTGGTATGCACACTCATCAGTCTTTGATTCCATTACTGCAGCAAGGCTGCAAATGCATGCCCCACTCCCACCTAAAAGTTCTCCTCACCCTCAAACGCATCAATATGTACAGTGCATTTGGATGTATGGTCATGAAAGAGTGACAAAGAGAATTAGAATTTTCGTGAAATATCATAGTACGTGTCTGAATAGCTACAGGTACCACATCAGTCTATTTTTCACTATGTGTTTGTGTGTTATAGGTATTTTTCTGTGTGGCAGATGTAAAGAACCAGCAGGAACTGTTTACTTTCTCATTGCCATTCCCCAAAAAGAGGTATTCATTGCAGTGCCAGGAGGCCCTGAAAGCATAGCTGCAATGGTGTCCAATAGTCTGTCAGCTCTTTATATGAAAATGTGACCCGTGGAGAAAAGAAAAACTAGAATGATGGGCTTTTGCAATGTTGCAGTACCCTCTCCAATCACAGTGGAAATACTCATATAGACTTGCATCACACATACACAGAAGATAAAAACTTTAATAGAAAATACATACATTCTTGTGGACGCATGTTCATGTATGTCAAGAAACAGTATTTTTCCAGACATAACTAAACCCTTCTTCAAATTACCTATGGGAAAATAATAGGTTTTTGAAAGATGGGATACATTGGCTAATCTTGGGTTGATTTTTTTCCCCATTCTGTACTCCATATAATGTTACTGATGTGTTTTGATAGCACAGAACACAAAACATCCAAATATCCAGTAGATACTAAAGGACACAATAAGGGACAAATCCAGAGCAGGGCTGCAACTAATAATTAAATTCATCATCAGCTATTATGGTGATTGTTTTTAATCTGTATCACTATACATTATCATATAAATGACTAGAAAAGGTGAAAAAATACTCAGTAATTCCCAAACTACAAGTTACTGTCAAAGAATGGGTTTGGTCATTTTACTTGAAAAATAACTTAGCCTTATTAAATGAACCAGTGTCTGATTTTCCATTTGCTCAAAGATACTTGTGCACTGGTCTCCTATCAGAATGTGTCAGATTGTTTGTACGATACTGTGCAAAAGTTTCAGGCACTTGTCCATCATGCAATACCATCAGGGAGGCATTGGGTGGGGGGTGGGGGACCAGATTCATTCTGCAGCATGATAATAACTACAAATACTACAGCAAGAATTATCTTCTTTTTATTATGAAGAACCTGCCACCGATGTTATGGTCCCCACAGACACTGATAGAGCCTAAATCCACTGAAGAACTGTGGCAAGTGCTTCAACATGCTTGGAAATAGAGCTGCAGATTGATTGACTGACAAAAAGTAAATAGTTTATATCCTAATATTAAGCAAATAATTGTGCTGATATTTTTTTAACAAAAATGTCAAACATTTGCTGTTTCATATTTCTCCAGTGATACTTTTCTTTGCCACACATAAAAGCTTAGCTTTGGATTTCTGTCTGGCTAAGAAGACCTTGGTCTGTGAGAAATTACATTTTATTATTTTCTGGCATCTTATATAAAAAAAACGATCAACCAATTAATCAGAAACTAATGTGCAGATAAGGAAACAAGTTGCACCCTACTGTAGGAAGTACAGTAGATTGAATACCTGTTAGAGCAGGTTATTATGAAACTATTTGGCAAATCACAGTTTACAAAATGTTTTTGCTTACTGCACTTTGTATGAAGTTGCTTAACAAAAAACAAAACAAACATCCATAGCGTTATTTCTCAAATGTGCCTCACTTTGTAGCATTCTTCCACAATAAACGTGTTCGTAGCAGCTCACACTATCTTTCGTCTTCCAGTGATTTAAGGAACCGCCCAGCGGGCAGGGACAGTCGCACAGATCGAGCGCTCACACGCCGCGTCCAGCAGCTGTCTGTAGGCAAAACTGTAAAACTTTCTAGAAGGGATAGAGGCAGCTTAATAAGCTCAAAAGTGGTATTTCGACTTAATGTAATGGTTGCTTTGGATTAATTACAACATGGTGGGACAGCTGCGGAGAAGGAAGATGAGCCAATTAGCAACGACAATTCGACAACCGACGGTAACTCATTTGTGTGTTTGTTTGCTGTTTTTTTTTGTTATTTTACGGCAAACATTTAGGTCTATGTGAATAGGCTATCCTAATTGTCATTTTCTGTTCGACAGTGTGTGCACTCCGACAATGGAAGTTGCTTTAATTTGTAGTAACATTAGGTTAAATCGAAAATCGTTTGTACCTGGTGCTAGCTATACCTAACAGTTAGCTTAAACTAATTAACTTAATACAGTCCAATAAAAGTCCTGCAGTAATCCTCTTAATATTTATTTTTTGTTAAATACATATTAGAAAAGTGCTAAATCTCTGAAAGAACTTGTAAGATTAGCTCACTATTATGAACAAAAACTGAATTTTATGTTAAACAAATTTTAGCTAGGTGCACCTAATGAACCGCTAGCTAGTTAGCTTAAGTTAACAGTTGGTGTTGGGTGTAGTAGTGTCGGTGAGATGGTGTTACTTTTTAGAAACTGACATGAGCTGATGAGCAGCAGGTTTATTGCAGGTGCGCCTTATATTTATTAAAACCTTGATCTATGATTGGCTCCCACCTGCTGGGAAGAGCAGTGATACTTTGTTTTTGCATAATTTAAAGTTTGAGAAGAAAATGGGGGTGATATAAATGAATAGGAGGCAACATATGTGGCTTAAATTAGGTACTGAATAAATAAAAGGATAGAGGAGAGAGGAATAGATGTGATAAAGTCTGTCTTCAGTTTCTTTAGGAGGCTTGCCATCAATATAGGGGGCCAGGCCCGTCCAATCAAGTTCGTGTGCCCCCTCAGATGAAATCCCTCACTGACAAAAGAAATGTAAAATACATTTCCGGGGCCGGGGCCTGAGCGGGCGACATCGAGTCCTATTTAAAACTCCTGTCTAAGGATAAACGTAAATATAGTAAGATCGTAATTCACGCAGGAGGTAATGACACCCGACTACGCCAGTC
The DNA here is from genome assembly GCA_032362345.1 of Sandelia bainsii. NCBI lineage: Eukaryota > Metazoa > Chordata > Actinopteri > Anabantiformes > Anabantidae > Sandelia > Sandelia bainsii. The sequence goes on along the minus strand of JAUMHL010000008.1, from coordinate 2,398,309 downwards.
GGAGGTCACTAAAATTAACGTTGCATCGGTGTGTAAT
>JAUMHL010000008.1:2376166-2389684 GCA_032362345.1 Sandelia bainsii | reverse complement strand
AACATTTGGACATGTGCATTCAAAAGTTTAGGGAAGGTCACATTAAGTTCACCTGTAAAGGTTATAGTGCATTTTAGTTTTAACCTGAAATTTCACCCGAAAGCCGAATATCCCTAACTTTTTGTGAGTAGTGTATTAGTACTGAGTACAAGTCTCGTTCTCTTTGAAATGATTTTATTTTTAGACAGGTGCAGCACTTGGCACTTCCTACATTGAGACAATGATTAAAATATGGAATAAAGAATCTCCAGACTAGAATATTTTTCACACTTGCTAAAGCACCAGTTCAGCTCTCTTTCAGTAAAATATATTTGTAGATTGAAGAAAGAATACTCAAGGTTTGTATGACGTTTGTCACCAAAATAAGGTATCATCTTGAGTAAACCATCATTCCTTGTCCGTGGCCTTAGACCTCACCATGGGCTGTGTACTTACTGAAACTCAAACTCAAGCCCAAAAGCGTGTTCCAATTTGAATAGTTTGTTTCCATAATCTTTTACAGAGGAAACCTGCATTGCAATGCAGCTTCACAAAGGATATTGGCAAGAATCAGTTAATCATTATGTGTTTCTAGGGTAGATTGATGGGCAAAAATAAAAACTTTTTAATATTAAATCTACAATACACAGTGTGCAAACAGTGAAGCCACTGAATCTCTAAAGGGGTGTGTTATCCTCCTCCATCAGCAGTATCTGTCTAAGCAATGCAGTGATTCAGGATTTATGATTTACTAATTTAATATTTTAGTAAGATTTATTTCTCTTTGTGGTAAATTTTAATGTTCTGAATCTGTTTAAATAAGATTCTAAGGGAACTGGATGCAAAAAGGGAGCCTTAGGTAAAGAAATAATGATTTGATTTATATCAGGCTAATTTTCTATCTACTGATATGAAATGTATCATGCTATAGTGTTAACATTAAAAGTTATCAAGATTGTTGATTGAGACGGTGTATTGTTAATATATCAAAGTTATATCAAAATATTTCAAGGAAATTTGCGATAATGATATGAAGATATAGGGGGGAAAAAAGTGACTGAATTATGTTTTATCTGTGATTGCAGCTTGCAGGCAGCAGCATTTATCAGTGCAAACAAAATGAAGGGTATTTTCCATCCTTCTTTTCCAGTGGGCTACTGTCATTGACTGCGTTCACATACACATAAGTAACCAGGTTACTCAGAGAAGGCAGTTTTCTTGAGTAGTCGTATAATGGAGTTTACATGCACTCAAGAAACCTGGTTACTGGAAATCTGCATATACATGCAATCTGTTTTCCTCTCGCAGAGTGACAGTAAAGGGGGAGAGAGGGAAAGATTGTGGAAAGCGACACAGATCATACACAGCGTGAACTGTCTGAATAAAAGAAATTCACAGTGGAAAGTGAATTATTTAGATTTCTATGAGGCACTTCTGTGTTAGTTTCAGTCAGATGTAAGGCAGACTTTGATTTAAAAATGAGACGGCATCGCTTCGTAATTATCTCTCCCTCACTCACCAACTGCAGCCTTTTGCGCACTGGGAGAAATCTACCTGGGGAAAACTTCTATATTTGTGAAGTAACTCTCTTTTTAGGTACTAAAACACCATCAGACGCTGACATGCTGATCTTGCTGTCAGATATTGGGCTTGTATCGTTGCATGCTTTAGGGAACGCAAATGTGTCATATGTCATCGCGTTACTACTTTATTGATATCACGTAATGACACTTTTTTTATCATGTAAAAAATGATACCAATGTTTGGTGGAAGGTATGATATGGCACACCTCTATCTCAGACTTGTAGGAACAAGAAGAAGACAGTCACAACCTAAAATTTTAGTGTTAATCTAATGTTAATCTTTAAATGTTGTCTTACTGACATATTAACAAGTACAACCGAACAATAAATGTATAATCTGTTAATCTCACGTGCTGACATGTTTCACAGTAACGCTTTAAACATTATAATCCTGAACCAACTACTGAATAGAGTACTGTGACAGTCAACAAAAACTGTTAAAAATGATACCCTTGTCTGATCACAAACACATGGGGAAGGGTTCCACAGAGATTATTTTCTCTTTCCCCAGACATAAACACATGTACAAAACCCAAAGAAGGTGTTGGTATTGTAGGCATTTATATTTTATTTGTATCTACAATCAGCTGTCCTACAGTGAGAGCTCAGACACAACTATTGCATGCAATTCTCTTAAACTAAAAATGTTGAATTGCAGGGAAGGAACACAAATTCACCCAAAAAAAATTATATGAGACATACTGCTCAAATTCTGTGTAACAAAGTAGTCCTACCATGATAATGACTTTTAATTTCCAGTGTATTAAGCATAACAGCTCAGCTAACAATAAATTCAAGTTACAGACAGCAGCAAAAACCTAATGAATATTTGTGTAATTTTATTTATTTTTAATAACTATTAGTACCTTTTTTAATTCTAATCCTACTGATGTATTTGCCACAAGCTACTCTCTCTGGAAATTTTGTTTATTTACCAAGGCATTGGCTCCAATTGTTAAAAAAAAATTGCTCCTTAAACAGTTTGCAGAGGCATAGTGCTGCCTTAACTAACCTAATACATCATTTAAAATTAGATGATTATGGTAATTTTTCCTAACACGACTTGCAGATATATCAAAACTAAATCCACTATGCTTGAATGGAATATGAGAAGATAATTGTCTCCACACAGTGATTACCTAACAGTCCAACAGTCCATCTTAAGTTTTGTTTTGCAGCTCAACAGCCACCTAAGGGTCATAAAAGCCTGCTCTAATGGAAAAAGTGGGTATTTTCACACTTAAAGTCGTAATTAACTGTACAAGTACAATCACATCGGCAGAAATAATCATAGCTGTCAACTCTTACTGTGATATTGTTGCATTGTGGTCATGATGAATAGGTAACTGGGTTTTAAGAGGTGATTGTTTGAATATGAATAGTGTCTGGGATTGGATTCTTTTATTAAAATTATTTTGGTGTAGCTGCTGAGCTGTCTTTTCTCATGCAGGATATTCACGGTCTAGATGCACTGTGTACTGTGAGCGCTCAAATGTACCCAAGGACAAGTGATGGGGCAAAGTATTTTGTGGCAACTTTTTCAACTTGGTAGTCAAGATGAGTCTTTTTAAACCAGCTAAGACTAATGGGCTCATACAGTGAAGTATGGGAGTGAAACAAATATTTGGATTTGGACGGTGTGTATGTCTGTGTTTGCACTTTTGTTGTGCATGTGTACATCTATATTTTTTCTTCATGTGTATTTATGTGTATATGATTATGTGCATATTCATGTGGATTTACTCACATTTTTATGCATCTGTGCATGTGGTATCATTTGTTTGCTTGAGATTAATCTGATGGTGGGAAATTCAATCAAACCCTGCTGTTGAATCCACCCTGCGAAGATCCATTAGCAAAGCAGGGGACGTTTACGCTGCAGCAGTGTGGGGACATTCTTTACTGCACAGACAAAGGGGAGGAGGAACATGCTGGCACTCTGGACCCATTTTAGAAGCTCCCATTTGTGCAGGCGTGGCACTGTGAGTGGAGAGAGCAAGAAAATGACAAAGTTAACAAAAACAGTGAAAGTCAACGCAGATCCATGTGAAATAATGCATGTCATTTATTCATAGTGTTCCTTAGCCTTGGTCATGCTTTGGTCCTCACAGATTAAATAGGCCTCCACTGTGCTGTGATGTGGCATTTTCTTCCCTTATCTCTGGTGATTTCTTTAGCTTCATCTTCTGTTCTCCCATCTGTGAGAAATAGTTCAGTAAAGAAAAAGAAAAAAGGGTTAAACAAAAGATGAGAACTGTAGTTTTATCAACATTCATAAAGCTCAGTTGATGATCTTATTTTATAGTACTGGATATTAGGGAATAAACTCTGAAATACGTATCTGTTATCGATTCACTTTGCTTGGCATAATAGAACTCACTCAACCAATGGAACCATCTCTGATATCTAATTCTTGGGTGTTTGCGAATGACTCGAATTTGAACAATGATCTGCCACTGAGAGAAAGTGATGAAGAAATATTGGTTTGTCATAATTTCTGTATCTATTTTTAACACAATATTGTTTTATTTCAGTTATCGGTACACAAAGCCACTGTTTTTTTTTCTCCTAGCTGCAGTATCACATTTAAACAGTGGAACATATAATTTGAAGTGTGTCATAAATTCTTGGCAAGATGGCATCATAAAGAGATGTCTTTCTCAAGTTGGATTGTATAACACTGCAGCAAATGTGCGTGATGACTCTTTGTGTGTTCACTATGGCAGGATATTGGCACCAATCCCATGATGAAGTTTTGATTCAATAAGTGTAAACCCTATTCATTTTGATTGTTGATGATTCAGTTACTTTACATAAATACCAGTGTTACATAAAGTGCTTCTCGGAATTTATCACATTGAATTTAAATTGTGTAAAGTGCACATTACAGGCTAACTTGTAAACATGTTTCCCAGATATGAAAATATTTTTTTTCTGGAAATTGCAAACCACTAAATTTGATAGAGCAATAATTTTTGGCCTTACAGTACATGTGCATATCTGTCCCTGCCATGGTGTGTTAGCTCCCTGGCAGGGACAGACATCATCCTTATGCTTATTTAAAAAATAAACACTATTATGGACTGTCAGTAGCAGACACCTCAACTAAGTGCAGACATCCACTTTAATTATCAGTTTGAGCACAGACAGGACACAACTGGAAAGTCTGTTCACTAATTCATCTGCACAGTTTGTTTTGACATGACATCAGCATGATTTTTATCGGCAGCTGGCTCACTAGTGTTAGCTCCCTGGCAGGAATAGACTGAATAAAGTCGAATCCACACTGTTCACTCGACTTTTACGGCTTCATATCTTGTAGGCAGAATTAATATCCCTGAAGACATGGTCTGCAGATTAGTATGCATTTATTTCTATCTATTCCTTTCATCGATTTTAGCTAACCATTCTGAGTCATGACAGTCATTCATGTCACAGTTTATAAGATAATCATGAATAAAGGAAGCTACAATAGCTAAATAATTTTTTAACTTAAAATAAATATTTATTTTATTTTTATAGTTAAAAATGAACAAGTTTCACAAAGTAGACTGGAGTAGCTGAATCACTTGCAACACGTAACCACTACATAAACCTAACAGTTCAGATCTATGTTTACTGAACAAAGGTGCAAATGTAATATTGCTCCCAGAGTTTTAACAAATGATATTTGATTGTTCACTTAAAAAATGAAAATTATTTTTTTCTTGCGTTGATGATTATTTATTTAATGCACATTATAAACAACATTTAAAGGTCTGCTGTAGCACCAACACTGAGTGAGAGCACTATAAATCTTATCCATTTTAATCTATCTTCTAGACCTTGTGCAGTTTTTCAGAACAGGACAACATGACTCTCATATTGGCCTGCATATTTTATTGAGGAGGTCTTCTATATAGATGTGTTTATGTGTGTGTGTACATGTGTAACTATGAATAACTATTATTCATTATTGAGGCCATATTTTACAAACTCCAAGAATCACTACCAAATGCCAGTTAAGTCATTATCATTCATCACTCTGCCTCACAGCCCTTTTACCTTGTAATTTTCTTTGCTTTTTAAGATGCACTACAAAGTTCTTTCAGTTTTTTCGTGCATGAGTCCTCTGGCGACCTTTGGGCAAGTCCCAGCCCCTGATAATTAGTTTGCTTGTCAAGTGGACGCAAGTAGATGAACAAGAATCTCTCTCCAAATGAAATGGAAGTGTAGCCATGGATATAGCTCTATGATATTAAAATCTCAGGCTATTAGTTAGTCTTTTATTTATTTATTTTTTTTGGGGGGGGACTGCTGGTGTCTGCTGTGCTTCACTTCTGAGACATGGCCCACTGGGGGCCATGCTAGCTAGAATACAAGAGCCACAATTAAATCTCTGTCACTGCCATTAATGATGCTAATCTATTCATCTATCTGAAGATCTTCCAGCCTTGTCTCATTGAGGGTTAGTCACTGCTTTGATCAGGCTGAATAACTGAGGGCCCTGCCCATGAAGGTAGCATAAGTCAAAAGGGATGTTGCTGTTAGGAAGGATACAGGTTGGATCAGCATAACCAAATAGTAGCAGAAATGAAATTAGGTGGCATTTTACTTTAAGGCACCATGCTTTGACACACTTGAGGATACATTAAATTCTTGTCTAAAAAAAAAAAATTCACTTTTGGTAAAGTCAATGATTTCTCCAATGATTTTTAGAGATAGAAACAAATAAAAAATAATGCAGACACAGCATCCAGTGGCTTGAGTGAAATCCAGCTTGTGGTTATGTAAATGATGATATAGCTTATTCAGGATGCTACATTTTCCCAAGCTGTTGTCAAGGAGAAAAATAATTTTATTAAAAAATTGTGGGAAACAATCAGGCAGGCAGTACTATACCATTCTAGCTTGTACTGTCGATCAGTATGTGGGAAGCAGGCATGTGTGGCACAAGTGAGGTGAGAGGTGAATAGAGGTGACATGATGCTCTGTGAAACGATAAGTAGCACCTGGGTCCTATTTACATCCCTGTATCTTTCCTTGCCTTTCCTTGTGGTAGGTGATGAACTCTAGGAAGAAATGCCTGAGCACAAAAGACTGAGAATAGCACAGAGACAGACATAGACGAGATGATGGGAAATAGGTTAGGGGTGTGCAATTAACCAATATTTTACTTTCAATTACGATTTTTGGAGATGGAGATTGTCTGCATTAATTTGCAATGATGCTCTAGTTTTCAGTTCAGCACAAGCTTACCTTTATAGTATATATTCAAACTTTTTACTCTCAGCCAGGATGTGGCATTAGTTCAGCCAGAGATGGTTAAGTCTATCTAAGACTATTAGTATCGTGTCAGACAGTTCAGTTACCACAGAAGAAGAGTAAATGGAGTTAATCAACAAGAATTAGGACTGGGATTCTTTGGGTCAATGGATATTAAGTGGTGGATGCTTTGTAGCTGGCTGCAGAAAGTTTCGCTTTGTAGCTGGCTGCAGAAAGTTTCGCTTTAAGCCTAGTTTATTTATTTTTTCTTTCTTTAATGGGTACAGCGTGGCCATGTTGGCAGAAATGAATTGGGTGAAAGAAGACTAGCAGACAAACAAGTAAGGCTATGGTAAATCTTAGATCTCAAGACTTAGGAGTAGGCAGGCTGGTTTAGATTAAAACTGCAGTATGCTACTTTTTTCAAAAAGATTTTTTTTTCGTTAATGAAAATATTAAAAACAACTTATCTTAATGTGAAGAAGTGTTGTTTAAGCCTCCTGTGACTTGTCTTTGAGTTTGAGTTTTGAGTTTCTTACAATTCAAAGAATAGCAGATTCGCTCTACTCCAGTTGTTGTTTGGGGAATGCGCAGTGATACAGAGAAAACTGATTTTGCACTAATAATCTGTGCACATATCCAAACTCCTAGTTGCTGTCAATCAGCTACTTTCTCTGTTGTTGTTGTTATTACTATTAGATGTGATAAAATTGCACTAGCTAAGAAAATTTCTTTATTTTCACATCACTTATTTGTTTTCATTCTCATCTGTATTTAATTCTCTGCCCAACATGGTTACAAAGCCAACATTTTAACTTAATGAAAGTTATTCAGGAGTATAAACCACCTTTATTTTATATCGTAATGTTAATTACCTTGTGCTGTGTCCACTCAGTCAACTGGTCATTTTCTGCTGAGATGCTGACGCGTTGATGTAGTTCTGTTGTGGAAGGCTACTTCGGTTTTACAACAGACACACTATACAGTTGTTGTTTTTTAACCCAAACTGGATGTGATCCTAGACTTCGGACATTTTATGGAGTTCTCTCTTCTCTTTCACCCTCATCATTTTCTCTCTCTTTCTCAGTTTTGCAATTCATGTCCCAGTGTAGTGCATTGTGCAGCAGTAATAATCATTCATGTGAAATAAAGTGGACTGGATAAATATATGGATTAAACGAAACTTTGGGGAAATAATTTGCATTGAGGTTTTTAAGTAATGAAATTATTCAAGTTACTCAGAGAATCGTTAAAGCCCTAGTTCAAAGCTAAGTGGACACATAAACACAGCAAAGCCAGTAAACCTGACATAATTGTCCAGGCCTAAAGAAGGTACTACTTGTCTTGTTATGCTTCTTCTCACATCTCTTCACCTTATTATGAATGCTTAATCTGGCCTCTGGGTTTGTGGGCCGTTTTACTAAACAACCTTGCCAGGCACATTTGAAGCAACTTAATTGTTTTTTTTTAATTTGTTTGATTATTACATGCTTGTCTCCACTTCTGTCTTCCCTCTGTCACAGCATAGTGGCCACAATGGTTCACTTTTACTTGACATGAAAAAGTGATCTTTTTAATACATTAAGGAGGCAGCAACAGGTCTATTTGTAGTTTTTGTATTGGCCAACTTTGCAGCTGCCTCTGGATCCCCCAGTCTTTGATTGTGGTATTTAATTGCCTGTGGAAATACAAAAGCACTGTAGATATTACATCTACACCTAGACGAGATTCAGTTGCAATGTGAACCTTACCTGGTTGCATTCCTGTTGTAATGTCTCCTGTATGTGTTTACAGTTTGTGTTATTGTGTCATCCAGAAAAAAGTAGGGATTACTTTTTTGTCTTTGCTGATCAGATAAAAAACTTTTCTTTTTCTTATCTAATCAGTTGCCATTGAAAATCAAGTCAGCATTTACTCTTATCCTTCCTATGCAGTTTTCAGGAGTGTTCCCACGGTGTACCAAAATCAGCATTACCTGTGCACGTATGTATTTCAGTTTTCTTGTTAAGCATCAAGGTCAGTATGACTCCCTCATGTGCAGGAGTCAGTCTGTGGTTGAGGTTCCTCTTAAACACCACATTTCAGTGGGTGGTACTCGCCACAGAAGTTCCAAAGTCATGACTCTCTCTGTGTGTGCTAAATGCCCTGCAGATATTTTGGCATCAGCTTGTGAATGTATTAATTTAGTCAGCAAATCAATGGTGAACTGCAGCAATGCACTCAAGTGTAAGAGATTTTTCTTTTAGAGCCTCTGTGTATAGACTGATATTCACAGTCTGAAAGTAAATCCTAGTTGAATGCTGCCTCCTACTGATGCTGTTACCTCTGATATTCACAAACTGAGATTTTTTGAGAAAGCATCATCATTATGCAGACATACCAGTGTATCTCTCAATGGTGGTGGCACAGATGATGATTACTTGACCTTCTTTATCACAGCATGCACCTGAGGTGGCTTAATGTTGCTTCAGTTATACAGAACAACTGCATTGTTTTCATACATTCAAAAGCAAATAAAGGTGACACAGGAAATTAAGTTCAGAGTATGTTCAGATATGTTGCCCCTAAAGACAATGTTGTCATTACTTGTTAACTGAAAACGTTGAGGCTTCCTAAATATATTTTAAATTAACGACAGCACCGGTGACCGCAATAACATCAGAAGAAATAACAATACTTTCTGTGGCCAGAAGTGCATGTTTTGTTAGATACGCAACTGAATAACTTGGCTGGTTTTTGACTGTCAGAGCTTTTCACACATTCTTGGTTGTTTGTCTGAATTGTCCTGAGAGGCTTCTATCTTCCTTTTTAAGCCTAAATGGCAAAGACAGTATTTTTATGTGGTACACAAATTCTAAGTAGTGTCTTACATTGAGGCTTGTCAATCACATCATACATGGAATCAAGCAAAAGGCACAACAGCATTGCAAATGTGTCCTGTGGTTAGATTGACATGAACAAATAGTGAAAAGCATGATAATCTATTTATCTATTCATTATTTTCTTCTTTTAATCGACATAACAGCCCAGATAGGCGAGTTTTGGTGAGTTTCTGAAAGGACAAAAACATGAACAGCATGAGTACTAGGTACAGAGGGGATGTTGAACTGATGTTAGATGTCACCTGCCCAGGAATCCTTCAACTAGTTGCCACAGCTTCTGTACAATAAGCTTCTTCAGCTCAACATGTATTTACTTAACAAGCTAACTTGTGAGGTGTCATTGGTGAGACAGCGATATTGTGTTGTTTTGAATAGCCAAAATTAGACATTTCTTTACTTGTATTGTTAAATGCGTTGCACCAGAGTCCTTTATGGGTTCAGTTTGCAAACCCACACCTGCAAAGCTCGGTACTGGAGGCAATCTATTAATGTAAGACCTGACCCTTACCTATAGCCTAGTTAGACACATACATCGTTCATCTGCAACATTAACATCACCTGGTGTTGTTTTAATGTTGTGGTGGGCAAGGGGTCTGAGAAGTCTGTGCTGTGATGCGCTGTTTCCACTGTTTGATCATGGCCAGCTGTTGCGGCTGATGGGTGTAGGCATTCACCTTAAAACTCATCCAGGTTGTAGACTGTCTATAGTCTACATAGGACTGACACGTCCCATTCATATGTGCAAAACACTTGCACAGCTCCAGTTATTTGTGTGATGCAAAATGACAAAAAAGATAACTTCTCCATTATCCTTTATTTACAAATCTGTTTCCATCATCTTTCTTTCACCTGTTATTTGCACGTATTTATTATCCATGTCTGGACCTGCAATTTAATATGAATATTTTTTTTATCTGTTAAAAATAATTTATTTCTTAGGGTTTCCTGTTGGGTATCTGTGGGTACCTGACCAGTTATGGGACTCTGCACTTCACAAGCCAGTGTTCCCGTATTAAAACTAATTAACAGGTAGCTTTCTTCTGATTCTCATTTATAAGGAATGTTTGTAAATTGCCTTCTCCAGATAGATCATCTGAGCTGGGTGTTGTGAACTAAAATGTAGACACGAAGAATTATTATGAATTAGAATCAGTTCCCATTTATTTTTTTCCCCCACACATGCTCACATTTCGCGCATCTAAGCTGAATTACTCTTGATTTGCAGCCAGCTATATCCCAACAGGACTGTAGGAGTTCTACAGTGTGCTGTGTCACAGCCTGGCAGTCACCCAGAGTGGAAGGAATCTGTTCCTTTTATTTCCCTTCTTTATTTGCTTGTTCATGCCCTTTTCCCCTCTGTACTAGGCTAATCTGGCCTGACAGAGTGGGTGTAACATTACATAAGCCCTAGAGCCATCCTGCTGCTTTCTAATTAATTCTGCTCATCAGCCATTGGTGGATGTAAAGCTGTGTATATAAAGCACCATATAGTAATCCCATGAGAATCTAGTCATGATCAAGACAGTGATCTCAAGCAGGTTGCCCCTATTTACTTGTGCACTTCACTTGTTATTGTGAATGACATTAAGGCACTAGGGTAAATGCACAATTTTAAATGTAATTGTAATATTCCAATATCCTCATCTTTGCACTGTGTTGTCTTTTTGGCTGTCAGCCTTCAAACAGCTGTGTTTCTTCAGCACAGAGCTCTGCCTCCTTGCAGAGGGGTTTGAGTAGGTGGATTATGAGAGCAGGAAAACAAACTTCAAAACAGCCCTCCCTGTCACATTGCTCACACAGACTTTCCCCTCACACTGTACCTCCTGCTGTTCAGTATCCATTTACAGTAAAAAACAGATTTGACCTCACAGCATTGCCGCAAGGAACAGTTTAAATAACGGAACAATTAAAGTATTGTCCACTAATGTCTTTGTTTAAGAGAATTATCACAGCAAAATTAGCAGATATTGATAGTGTTCTAAGATGCTGCTCCGGATTATCGTAATTAGTGAGAGGATTGTGGAGGTGTTAGTTTGCTGGAAATTGTTCCTTCTAATGGACTTATGTATATTTTAGGGCCAGGTCTCTCAGTAACAGCAAGGAAATGCTCATCACCCTGACTAAGGAATTACTCGGTTGAGTGCTTTGATACTGTGCTTCAGGTGAATCATCAGCATTTGAACACACCGTCTGTATGCAACGTCTGGAGTGTTTCCTTCCTTTTTTCTAAAATGCTTGCTATGCTTGATGATCAGCTTCACAAGTGATGACGACAGCAGCGTGTCGTTTAATGACACTGTCGTCATTATTCAACAAACTGCAAAACAACCACAGTCCCTTCAGAACAGGTAACAACAAACGTGATTTCAAGGCCTGAGTCAGCCTAGTGACTGCAGTGAGTGTTGGCTGCTGTCCTATTGCTTCAGCTGAGGGTGTTTCGCAGGTAAAAAGTGGTGAAAGCTGACATGGATGTGTCTGCAGCTCGTTGGAAACACTCAGGCAGAATGTGACTCAGTCTCAACCTGCTCTGCACAGAGGCTTACACCCCCAAGCTCTCTCTCCATCATGCTGTCACATTTTAAATCACTTCTTTCTCCAGTAAACACCTGTATTGTGTGTGTTCGTGCCAACTTTACAGTACGCCAATGTGAGAGTAATTAATCCTGCAGGTTAGAGATTTGTTTTTATCATTTCAACCTTTATTAGGTAGTTTGACAGTAGAGAGTCTGACAGGAAACATCGGTTGAGTATGTGACATGCAACAGAGGTCCCCAGCTGAAGTGCGGCATGTGCACCAACCATTAGGCTACCAGTGTGCTCCAACTTTGTCTTATTAAAAAATAACATAACTTGAAATTAAAATTAGTTGCTGACAGATCAGCACGGGGGTTTGTTTGGAACAAATTGTACAATAAGTCAAGACATGTATTATTTAATTAGTTAATTTAGTGTGTCACAAAAGTTTTGTTACAGTACTGAATAAATGCACTAGAGGGAACTTTCTACAAAGTGAGTTCATCACTACCTATAAAGATGTGAAAAGTAGAGTTTGTGATTTTGCCTGAAACATGGAACAGCTTTTTGGAAGTGAGAGGTCTCTTGTTTGGCATTGGTATGTTAAACATTATTGGCATCTCAAACGGCTGTTGGCACATAAGAGCGGTATTACTAAAGCTGGCATTACAAGAGGTGAGACAGCTTAAAATAACTAGCTGTATGAAATTTAAAATGTTGACTGTATGATGTGTCACATTTATTACATCCAGACTCTGTTTTGGCTCCATGCATCAAGGGTGTTTGGTTCAATACATTTTCTCCTGTATTACTAGTAAGAAAGGGCAGGTGATAGAATGAAGTGTATTAAAGATTGTCAATAGTTTCTTTGAGGAACTGAAGTGCATTGGAGAGCCTCTCTTGCCTCTAAGTAAACAATAATTCAGACACTTTTTAAGTTGACATATGTTAGGGTTGACATTAACTTGCTTTGTGGAGTGTGTAGTGGCAGTAAGAAAACATCTCCTAACTGTGGTTTCATGCCCTGTAGAAGACTGATTTTTATGACTGCATAGTGTGACTCCACTTTGTTAAATAATTGAAAAGGTTAAATGCATATAAATTTTGTTAACCCCCACATCAGAGGATAGTGCACTGTTTTAGGTGCACTTTTTTCTTTTGGCCTCGTCTGAAGAGGGATGTGGCAATGCATTGTAAATGTTGTAAGACATGTCAATTAACTGGAAAGCCCAAAGCCCCTGGCTGAGAAGCCATTTGAATATCTGTTGCTGGACTGTGTCGGACCACTGCCAAAGAGTAAAGCTGGGAGTAAGTAC
>JAUMHL010000008.1:2356531-2376066 GCA_032362345.1 Sandelia bainsii | reverse complement strand
CAGGGTAGTAATTTTATGTCCCGTACCTTTTCTCAAGTTGCTAAACAGCTCAAGGTGAAACATCAGGTCTCTAGTGCTTACCATCCTGAGTCTCAAGGAGCTCTTGAAAGATTCCGTCAAACTCTAAAATCTATGCTGCGCTCTTACGGTACTGAAGTCTCCCAGGATTGGGAGGAGGGCCTTCCCTGGTTGTTGCTTGCAATAGGGGAGATGTCACAGGAAAGTACAGGTTTCAGTCCTAATGAGCTGGTGTTTGGACATATGGTTCGGGGTCCACTAGCACTGTTGGCTGGTGAGCTGAGAGATGTGGAACCACCAGATAATGTCCTAAATTATGTCAATTATTTTCGCCGTCGACTGCATGTTGTTTGTGCCACTGCTCATAAGAAACTGGGCTGTGCTGAAGAAAGGATGAAGGAACTTTTTGATCGTAAAGCTGAAGCTTGTCAAGTTGACCCAGGGGATCAGGTTTTGGCTTTGTTGCCTGTGGTGGGGTCACCTTTTCAAGCAAAGTTCAGCGGTCCTAACACCATTAAATCCTGTATGTCGGACAGAGATTATTTGGTTAATACACCAGACAGGAGGAAGAAGATCCAGTGGTGTCATGTGAACCTGTTAAAGCCGTTCCATTCTGTTCGTTCGGTCTCTGATATGAAAGGTGATGCACTTTCTGACGATTTTCCACAGGGCTCTTTAAAATCAGAAGCTACTGTAGGAGTGGTGCCTTCAGAACACTCTGATATTCCACTTGAGTATGTGACAGGGAAACTTAAAAACTGAGTATCTTAAACAACTAGAAACTCAACGTGCAGATCTGGTGAAGTTGATTGGTTCTTATAGGTCACTCTTCTCAGATCTACCGTCACGCACTAACTTGATTGAGCATGACTTGGATGTGGGGGATGCACAACCTGTTAAACAACGTTTCTACAGATTGCCTTTTGAAAAGCGCAAGAGAATGGAAAAGGAGGTTGAATATATGTTGGAAAATGGAAGAGCCAGCATGTTCAAGCTGGGCGTCACCTTGCTTGTTGGCGGATAAATCTGATGGATCAGACAGATTTTGCACTGATTTCAGAAAAGTTAATGCTGTCACGAAACCTGACTGTTATCCGATGCCTCGTATGGAGGACTTTATTGATCAGGTGGGGAGTGCAAAGTTTGTGACAAAGTTGGATCTTCTGAGAGGTTACTGGCAGGTCCCATTAACAGCCCGAGCAAAAGAAATATAATCCTTTATTACACCGTGGGGGCTGTTTTCCTATAATGTCATGCCTTTTGGACTTAGAAATGCTCCAGCAACTTTTCAGTTTTTGACCATCCCAAGTGCACAGCCAAATCAACTAAATCTGCTTTTGCAAACTGAGTTAATGTACTACGAGAAGGCCTTTTCAAAAACTCACAGACCAGTGTATTAGTGTTCAGCTTCCATGTTTAACACAGTTCCATGGACCACAAAACTAGAAGGACCACAAAACTAGAAAAACCACTACAAGTACAACAAGAAGAAAACAAGGCAACTTAAGTCATACAACACACAAACACGGAGCGGACAAACATGGAGCTTTCCCCCAACTGAACTGCCTAACAGCTACATAACTGCGCCCTAGTCTTCATGTGTGTACTGGCGGTGGGTATTTATGCACCTACAAACAGTCTGTATTGGGGAAGACAAACTGTCCCAACCAATACTTCAGGGTGCTCCCGAGCCAAATGCTGCTAGCCGCACGGACAACACACAAAAATAACAACCCTGAAAAGAGAAAAAAACTAAACAAATCAGCAGTTTCTCCTTGTGAGATATCTGGGGGACATAAGACAACATGGCAGAGCCACCATTTCCACATGTGTGCTGCATAACCCACATGCCCTGCTCTTCCCTGTCACAGTTTGTCAATAAAAACAGCTGACCATCCTGATGTCTACCTGTTCAACAAAAGAAAAATTGTCACTGTGAGCCTCCCAACAAAGTTGTTTTCCCTAAAAAGTACACCAATTTCAGGTACAAAAAAATGGACGAGCCCCCACTTGTTATGCCCGGCTCGCGGAAGACATAACAAAGAAGGGAGGTCCACACAGTAACAATTTAAATAAACAAATAGTTTATTAATAAGAACTCAAATTAATAAGGGCGAGGTCTATCAAATGAGCAATCAGTAGTGAAATGAGGAAAATGAGGGTGTTGGATGCCGTGAAACTTACGTATCTTCACAAACCGAACAAAAGGCCAT
The DNA here is from genome assembly GCA_032362345.1 of Sandelia bainsii. NCBI lineage: Eukaryota > Metazoa > Chordata > Actinopteri > Anabantiformes > Anabantidae > Sandelia > Sandelia bainsii. Next base: position 2,373,835 of record JAUMHL010000008.1, on the reverse strand, counting down.
GCTGGGTGCACACAAGGCACCAGCCTTCCAGGAGGGAGACAGAGAGTGAGAGAGAGAGCCATCTTGCAAGTCAACCAGCTTTTATAGACTCCCCACAGGTGAGAGCAATTCCTTGATCAGGTGGGAGTGGCCAGGGAATAAAGGTGGACCTGAAATGGAGAAACAGGCCAACACAAAGACAAACCTGCGGGCCTAGGGCCATCACAGTCTGCTGTACAAATATATCATTATCTATTAGTTATGTTTTTATTAGCCATGTTCACCAATTTCACATCCTAAGTTCAGTCATAATTTGATAAAGGCCATAATGCAAGTAGGGCGTAGCTCACATAACCACCATACTGATTATGATAATGTGATTATGCTTAAAAGTGAAGACACAAGCAAAGTAACATGGAGTATTTCAATGGTAATCACATTAATTAGCACCAATCAAGATAGAATATGTATACAATTTAGTGACAGTTGTTTTTTCTTTTTAAATTGCTTAATGAATTAATGGTTCTGTCCAGCATGTGCCATCTAACCTTCTTGGCCCTATTTGTCAACTGAATAAACTTCAAGGTGTGAATTCAATCACAACCTTACTGCAGTGCAATAAAAACATGAACATATTCATGCTAGACATTCAGACCCGAAGCCCACAGGACAGTCACATTTTCTCTGGTATCCTTGAACATCCCTCTGATAGTTCCAAGACACTGATCAAAGACTTTATTAAAATCCCAACTCAAACTCCCACCGGACCCTGTGAACCAGATCATTTTCTAACTTTGTTCACAGTGTTAGATCATGTTCTAACAGATCACCCTGACCCATAATTGCCAGTTTCAGTCACTTCAAACACGAGGAACTATTCAAAGGGAAAGGGAAAAAATGGAAGGACTTGGTGACCAGTGTACATATAAAATCAACCTTCGGTGGTTCGATTTTCAGTTCTCCCCATTCTTGGCCACGTGTCGAAGTGTCCCTGGACACTGACCCCTGAACCCCTTGCTCCTAAAATGCAGCTGTCTGTCCACAAAGAACTTCCCCAAGGGGATTAATAAAGTATATTTTATTATTATTATCATTATTAAATACCTTTTTTTTGCTCTGATAACAAGAAAATATAAGACTGTCCACTTGACTTTTGGCTCAGTATTTATCACCACACAAGACTATTTATTTTTGAAATATCAGATTAAATATATGGCCATATGCTCCCACAAGCACTAAGTAGTGACATAAAGAGACATCCTCACCTTTACCATCTTTATAATTTTATTCCCTGTTCAGAATCCTTCCCAACACCACCCAAATTAGGCTAAACAAGCATAGTCTAGGCAATCTGCATTAGGCCAGCTCCATCACAAGCTGGACTTGCGGGACAAGATTGGGAGGTTACTCAGATGAGAACTACAAACATCCAATTTACTGAAACAGTTTGTAAGGAAAGAGAAAAATGCTAACACTGTCAGGTCTGTGTTGTACCGTCCACTGCTGCTTGAAGTACTTGTGTGAACTTCTTCAACGGACTGATGCAAGACTGATGCTGCAGAATCAAATCATGTGAATGCATGTGTGGCCAGTGACTGTAGCTTTGTGCAAAGGAATTATAGATGGCAAAGATGATTTGTAAATACTTTATTTCTATAGGGAAAAGACCAAGTCTACAAATAATGACTGACATTTCTCCCGTACCTGTAATTGAATGAAAGTCTTGTTCTAATACTTCTCCAGAGTGTAATTGTGCTTCCAGATTGATCTTTACCAAATGCTCAATTAATGCTGGGAGCACCTTATAGAGAGCCAAGCCTATAATACATAGATTATACATTATGGTTTAACTGACTAAAAGTAATTCTAGCACAATACTGCTACAATAACAAAGATAATTGTCAAATCTACAAATTATTCAGTTCATTCTCAGTCCCTGAAAACTTGAAAAAGTAATGTTTCACCACTTGTACACAATAGAAGTGGTCTGAAGTAGCCTTTTGTTCCTGGTATTTTATCAGGACTTGAGGTTAAACTCTTGTGGAATTTATCAGACATTTTCCTTTACACCGCAGCAAAAGAGTAGAAGACTATTTGCTTGACACATGCCCACTATTTATTGATAGTAAGCTGCAAAGAAGGATTGTCAGATACAGTATGCATTGGATAAAAACTACTGTAGTGCGATTTTCTTTTTATGACTTATACATGATTACACATAACAACCATCTGATTGCACACAGGACCAGAAGTCCCTAATTGTGATGGCACTTAAGTTTGTCTATTTATATCAATACATTTAATATTTTGATCTCCACTTTCTCTAGATAAGGCCCATTTAAAGATGTAAGATGTAAAATGAGATAATGGGAATTATACTGTATAATAGCATAGTGTTTATCAGATGATTGCATTTTGACCTTCAGAGTTCTTTTTAAATGGGCCACCATAATGGACAAATTGCTGCAAATTTGCTTCCATTTTTACAAATTTGCATCTTATTTTAGTTTAGTATAACACTTTTAACATTTCTATACCGGAGCAGTGTCACAACTCTGCAAGACTTTCTAGCAGCTATTGGTGTGAAGCAATGCTAAGAGGCATTGTGATTGGATTTGCCTTTTAAATGCCTACATTTGGTGCTTTTCATTCTTCAATGCCAAGTCTGCTGTATGGTGTATGAATCTCATGGAGAGGACCAAAAGGAGCTCACTAAACTGCATGCCAGGAAAACCTAAATTAATCTATGCCTGGTTACTGTTGCCTCTGTAAACTTTCCCTATATTATCTTCAGCAACCTTGCCTGGGACACCTGGGGCACACATTACTTAAAAAGAATCTCTTTAACCTCACACTCATTCAGTTCAGTTTAGTTCAGTTTAATTCAGTAACCGCATTCATACCCAATGGGATAATTAAAAAGACTAATTTTGATTACAGCCAAAAAAATGGCAGAATACTAGTACAAGACTGTACTCCCTTACAGTGGTCAGTCATGATTCTTACTTAATCTCTGTTGCAACCCCTCAGCAAATGTCTCCTGCCAACAAAACCTTTCTCTTTACAGATTTTATTAGCTAAACATTGTTCTGACACATCACCCTGATGGCATCCCCACCAGCTCTGGCTTATCTGTATCTTGTTTTGTGGCTCTATTCCTGTAGTAAAGAAAGGCAAGAGAAGAGAAAGTTTTACACTATTTTGATACATTTCATATTTGTGGATAGCACTGTGTGTATATATACAATATATTTTTCTGTGTGGTGTAATTTTTGCTATAAGTGACAGATGCTTAGGTGCGCATATTCTGTGTGTTGATGTGTGTTGTGATTGTGTCACTGTGATTATGATGGAGGGGGCACCACAGATGAACAAGCAGCTCATAATTACAAACATCTAATAATAGCTGTCCTTGGGTGATGTTCTGTTACACTGTGGTCCTTGCTGTCCATTAAAATGAGCACTATTCATTGATTGATTCTGACTGTGATCACTTGCTTTATCTAAAACTTGCTCTATCCATGTACAGTACTAACAGTGATATTTCCCCTGGTATTCTAGAAGTGTAAACACTGAGGCAACAAACCACCAACAACACTTGATAGGCAGGAACATTTTGTCAGCTAAGCAGCACAGACTTTATTACATAATTATAGAAACAAGTGTAGAGAGAATGAAGTTTTTGCAGTGATGATGACACAGAGAGAGGTCACAGAGAGGGCTTCAGTGGTTGGAGATGTCAGAATACAAAGAGACTCAAATGCTGACAGGAATTAGGAACCACACACAACTAGCTCAATGCAGACACTTACTCTTGTGCAAACACAGATGCTCACATGCTATTAGCATATAATTGCACACTAATTGTGATTAATCAGGTATGCATTTAGAAGTGTGTGCACGTACACCTGTTTGTGTATGTGTGTAGCTTTCCTCAAGCTAGACAGACAGTAGGCAAGGTCACAGTGAAGGTGTTTAAATGAGCCTGCAGGGAAGGCTAAAATGGGCTGGATCAGGAGCTCACAGGGCCTAATTGAACACTGCAATGACAGGGCAAGTGAGGAGAGAACAAAGCAAAGAGTGTTTATGCCCAGGCCACCCATTTTAAAAGCAGTGTGATCAGATGTGGTGATAAGAGTAAACAGTGTATCTGAAGGAAGCCAGGAAAAGAGAGGGGAAGCTGATTTTTATTTTTTTTTATGATCTACGGGAAGGGAAATCTGACCTTCAACCAATGTCAGCAATAAAAGCAACCAACAAATTATGCACTAAACAAACAAAGCCCTTTAATAAGGTAGCTCCAAAACAGAATAAATATTTTAAAAGTGCATTATTAAAATATTTTACATTGTATGTCTACTGATAGTAGTGTGAACAGGCTGTGGGTATTGCTCTGTGAATTAGTACCCTGCTTTGCACATTCAGCAACAAAGAGTCCAAACAAACAGACCAAAAACACTTAGCTCCCAAACTCACGCAACCTCGCTGTAATTCTACCTGCTCAAATGGAGGCACTAACATGAATGTGACATGCCTGTGTAATATAATCCAACTCTGTTAGTGAACCAAACCTGTCTCTGCCTCATTTCTTCCACAGTGTACTACTTCTTGCGGAGTAGAGTATTCCAATGGTTCTTGGTGTTTGGTCTGGTTTACCACTTTGATATAGGAGTATTGAAGAATTGGTCTTACTACCATTCACAATAAGCTAAAACGGAACAGAGTGCAATCAAACTAGGGCACCAAATTTCAGACAAGCAAGGTGCATCAATTCATGCATAAAATAAAACAATTTAGTTGCACTTTGAGTTAGAGGAGCACCTTGTTATTTACGTGTATCCTCTTGAGGAAAGCACAATGAAGCAGCAAACAGGGGTCATACCAGCTCACACTGCCAGATTTACTTGATGTGCGCCTCATTCCAGATGTATCCTGCACCTGAAGGCTTGGGACTACCTGTCACTTGTTAAATAGGTGCACTGAAATGGAAATTTTGTTTACCTGTCATCTTTAGAAGCATCCTGGTACTCAGTGAAGTGCCCCTTTCACATTTATGCATATTAGTTTGAGAGATCATTGTGTAGAGAAGGTGTAACAGAAATCTAAACTATCCTTTATTATGCTACGTAGAAATCTGGCCACATGTGTGTAAATATGGGATTTAATCCACAGATTTCAGTGTGTTGGAGCTGAGTCAACATGTTGACCTTACAAAGTAATTTTACTAATCTTTTAGCTCCCCACTGGTTTCACTGCTCAAGCTCAGGCTGCCAGACCAGGCTAGAGTTTGTGTTCACAGTACCACACACAGTCATTTTTTTCACAAAGAGAACCGTTTCATAAACAATTTTGGAAAACAGCTTATATGTGGTATTGTTCTGAGCAAATCTTTACATTAATTGTCATTAGTAGAAGCTTAATACTCCTCTATTTGATTAGTTGAGGAATGGCTTGACTAAAAATCAGTGGTGTGGTTGTTTCAACAGACCTTATCACAAAATCAACTGCACATATGCTGTTTCTCCCAAAAGCATTCAGAAAACTTCAGTTCAGTATATGTCTTATGCCATAAAAAGCACAAAATTGCCCACAATTTCACTTAAATTTTTTGGTATTTAATTACATATGTAACATGAGATTTTTCTAAATCTTGATTATTAGCAAGCTCTGAAGATTAATTTCAGTGGGTATTGGTTCCTTTCAGAGTATATTTGTGGGGCAAGTGAAATAAAGCTTTTGTCTGGAGCAGTTGTGCAAAAAAAATGTCATAATTTGTTCATTTGCATGAAAGTGGACAGAGACAAAATAGTTATAATTTATAAATAAATATTTTAAAACTATTTTAAAAAGGGGATGGCTCTACATGAAAGTAGAAACCAGTAAAACATTTCTACAACTTAAATTTTCTGAGACAATAAACCCCAAGCATTTTAGCTTATGTTAGAGAGCTTGGGATTCACATACTTAAAGGAGCAATCCACTGTGAATTTAAACTGAGTAGTTGTTGTTTCATTGTGGACAGACACCACTTAGCCAAGGTCTGCATTTCTTGGCCCTTCACTGAACAGATATGCAATATTCATCAGATATCTTTTAGATGACAAATAGAAAAATATTATCTACAAATATTCAGCTGGTCTTTCTGCACACAGATGTCGAATGGTGAGTACAGTAGAGACTTGTGCAGGAAGACCTACTCTCATTTTAGCTGAAAACACAAAGCTATGTCTACGCTTATATGAATGAATATCCCAGCTATAACAGCTTTGGAAAGGTCTGGCCCTGGGGTGATTGGTTAAGTGTGGGTTTTCATAAAAGTTGCCTGACTGTCTGAGATTACACTAAGGGTTTTAAGAGTTCCAACAAGGTGTCCGTGCCAATTATAATCAGTCTGGGACTAGCACGTCACGTGCCATTGTGGCCCACATCAGTCCAGACTCTATGATTAATGACTGTTCAAATATGGATGTGGGAACAATGACATTGATAGATGTCACTTTGCCAATGATGCTATTTAACTCACTCCTAAATGGATTTGGCACAATGCATGACTAACCATGTGTCTCTGTTTTTTTCTCCCTGTTTCTCTTTCACCATCGCTTTCTCTTCTTTACTCCTCTTTGTTTCTGTCTTCCGCCCCTGCTTCTGAATGAATCCCACCATTACTCTACATCAGGTAAGACGAATTTTAAAGTTTTGCATATGCATTCACACTTTGTATGAACATTGTACTGGAAAAGCATCAGTGTGCCAGTGCTAGTACAGAACAAGACATCACTGTATGTGCTTTTGGACCTTTGCCTACTGCTGGCGTGAAAATATCCACTGTTGTCTTCCCTGCTCATATGGCTTTGGACACTGAATGGAATCACATTGGCCCACTTTGTCATAATCCTACACTAAGCTATGACACTGGAGGGGGGCTGAAGGCACTGCCCATATGTGCACGTAATTACATTTCTTCAATCCCTCAAAAGGAGTGTCGGGTTTTTCTCTGTTTATAACGAGATGCACAGCCTCAGGAGCAGGGGAGAGCTGAAACAGATGCCTCTGTACATTATAGAGGTTTTGAAACACACAAACATAAGTAAATGTTGGCTGCTTGCCTTGGGTTTACCCCATGTGGTAAAGGAAGCAGCTGTTTTTGGTTTTACACTACATGTCATGTATTTGAGAAAGAACCAATTGAGTAAGCAAAAAATGAGGTCCACAAAGGATCTCAACTAATACATGTATACACTTTGCACTAGTTTGTCAAGATGCTGCTATTTGAGCACACAGCATTGGCTCACTCCAGTGGGGACACAGTTTAAGCCCATATTAACAGGAACATATTCAGGGGGAAAGTATTCATGTTAGCCCCCACTATGGATTAGTGCTGTGGACTCCTAATTGAGATGGCAAAGCTAGAGGGACTCATGAGTCTTGCTAAAGCTAACAAGCATTTAGAGATAGTGGCAAAGAAGGATATGGGCTGAGTGACAGAGATGGTAATATTAAGAGTAGAAGAATTGGAGAGGGATTAGATAAAATGGTATTATCTGGGGGGAATATTGACCAGGGAGGGAAACATGGATTGTGGGAGCTGAGCATTTGGAGTGTGCATGAATCAAATATAAAAATGATAGAGAAAGCCTGAAATAGGAAGGGATATAGCAGGGCTAGAGTGCGGCAGTGAGGTGGAGGTTGGTTTGGGGGGCAGATAGAGAGATGGGAGCTAGTGGAGTGTGAAGACTGTGGATTTCTCTATCAGTATTCTCTCTCTGTGACTGAGCTCCAGGGGCTTCAAGCAGCCATGTTCTCAGTTCTACTCGGTCTCTCTTATACATACATACATACATACATACATACATACATACATACATACATACATACATGCCCATAAGTATGCACACAAACACAAATAGTTATACACATCTACACACTCTTGCATAACCACACACATATGTTTTCCTTCCTCTTTTTCTTTCTTTCACCTTTGAGTTTAACATCAACTGCCAGAGCAATACTGAAGAACTTTATTTTCCAAGTGTATTCAAACCCAGATCTCTACTATGGTGATCTCTACTTGTTCATGTTCTTGTGATTATTCAAAAGCAAGTCTACTAGCTTATTAATAAATGAAGATGTAGGGCTGGCTGTTTTGGTTCACTGATTTCACTGCAGCTATTTTATCTTAGTGTTCTTAATTTGATTTAATTACATTATAAACCAAGTAAATACCATACTTGAATTGTATTTTGAACTCTGGTTTTGTAGTTTGTTTCTGTCTGTAAATCTCTTTTAAACAGTTTGAAGTGATATGATCTTTAGTATGATCCATGTATGGTTTGGTAGAACAGGATTTACAGTTTAATCCCTGATCTCCTGAACTCACCTTTTTATGTAATCCTTTTTGTATAGTATTTGTCATAAGTCCCACATCAGAGTCCCATTGTCATAATATCCTTACTTTTTCATTACCCAGCTTTAGGCTTGCATATACGTGAGGAAGTTATATGTTTAGTTGTTCATAATTAATAAGCGGGATTCCTCCTTCACAAACTCCTCCTACCTCACTCCCTAAACTTGCACTCAAGCATAAATCTTGATGTTAAAGCTAGATAACATCCTGCACACTATCATCCACTCTACCTGTGAGATAACTGAAGTATAATTAAGCAATAGTGATAGGGTCCTTGTGAAAGGTTGTGTAGAAGCCTGTTGTTTCTTTGAACAGTTAGTACGTAACCTGAGAAAAGGCATGCCAGCTCACTATAATGTTTTTGTGCTCATGCTGTATATTTTGGTCTGTGAAAATATCTAATTGCTGTACATGGTACATCCGAGCTGGCTCTGCTTTTAATAGACTAAGTACATTTAATTCAATGCATTTGAAACCTGACATATTTGTTAGTAGGAGACTGTGGACAATATTTTTCAAATATAAGATGTTCCAGGTTTGTGTTTTACAGTTCTTTGTGTTTGGTTCATGTATTCTTTTAGTTGATGAAGACATACAAATTGGATTTTGTGCCTTTATCGGAATCAAAACTCTTTGCATCTTGCTGATTTAACGCAGTGTGTGTACAATATGTGGCATGCATCAAGCATTTACCTCTTCCAGTTTTGTCTTGGGGCAAAAGTTACTGTTTTAAAACCTCAATTACATGTTTTCCTTGATGTAGTGCATAATATTATAGTCCACAGTTTGTTGGTGACTATAACATCAGCATCTTAACTTTTTAGAAAATCCCTGTCTGTATGCTTCATACATTGAAATTAAGAGTATTTAAGTCAACTCTGTTTATTTATAGTTAACATTTAAAAACAAAGTTGTCCAACTGTGGGAGTACAATTAGAGAATTAAACTTAAAATAAATAAGTAAATACTCATAATAGACTAAATAAAAGCAGTCATCCAATGTTATATCAATGAGTGTGACATACTCCACTGGTGTAAATTAGCAAAGAAAGTTTAAACATAATTTTAAATAACACTTATGAGACCGGAAAAGGAGGAGCAACTTGAACATTCCTTACTACTGAAACAGTTTTATAAAATGGTAATGAAATGCTTAAGGACTTTTTTGGCACTGATCCTTCATCTATGCCAGATGTTGTTAGCTTGTAGACCAAGCACAGAGGAGCTCTAGAGCTTTTTGTGTGATGTGCCACTTTAGATTGATTTGAAGGCGCAGAGCAGTGGCCTGAGTTTGGCTGAAAAGAACTCCGAATGACGTTGCTGCAGGGGGTTAGAGGAGCAAAACACATCACTGGAGCTCAGCCTCACTAGTCCTTTATCCATCTCATAGGTAGTTATTTTAGTCTCTGCCATAACCTTTACATTCAGTCATTTGGCAGATGATTTCATCTAAAGCGACTACACACATGGAGCAACATGGGGGATTAGTATAGTGACCAAGGACACTTGACACGTGGACTGGAGGAAAAAGGAATTGAATGGTCGACCATGTGTTGGTAGACAAAATGTTGTACCTCCTGAGTACATAGTTGCATGAGACCTGGTTACTGGAAATCCATGTTTACATGTAGCATATGAGTATTTCTCCTCTACCGTGGGCTGATTTTGGAAGCATGGTTCATAGATTTGAACTGTATTGTGTTTTTTTTTTTTTTTTGGATACGTGTGTTGGGGGAGGTGACTGATGTCTCTGTGAGCGAGAGAGACACAGATGATTTTACAGCACAAACTGTAAAGAAATACACTGTGAAAAGTGACTTATTTAGACATCTACAGGGTCAGTTTTAGTGGGTTTTTGGGCGGACTTGATTTAAAAATGAGGCGGCATCTCTCCATGTAATAATCACACTTTTCATCCAGCTGCTCCTCTCTGCTGAAAGTAGTGGAGTGGTGAGAGTCAGCAGCCTTTGTCATGCACATGCGTCGATTAGAAACCCTGTTGCGTGTATACATAGCAGATTAATCTGAGTTCTCTGGGAGAGATCTACCTGGGGAAATCAAGTTTTTCTAATCCCCTACCTCGTTTACGGTAACCAAGTTTCACATTTACATGACAGTTAAGAAATCAGCTTATCTGGTTACCTGAGTGCATGTAAACACACTGCAATAGAGCTTGATTGACAAATCTCTACTTTGTCAGCTTCTACTACTAGTTAATTGAAGTGTGAAAGCTCTCAGCTCATCTGTGGTTATTTACACATGATTGTTAGTTTGACCTATCAGTGTGTGTGTTTAATAAATCAGGTGTGTTAGTCAGTGACCTACCAATATGCTCACTCAGTCTAAGAAGATATAAGGGAGAATGAAGCAGAAGAAAAACATTTAGATGGAGCCACTGTGATTCTGCATGTCATGCGTGTAATTGACCTATCCCTCTCTATTTCTTTCTCTCTCTCGTGTTCTCACCTTATTTCTCACTATTGTCGTGTTTAATGAAAATACCTGACTCTAGTAAAAGGAGATTTTGTAAGACTCAAGGTATTGAAAGTAGTTTGTGCATTAAAGTGAGACTTTGCACATTCAAATAAATGTGTTTGTCATTGGTTGATAGAAATTGAATTGGCTATTTCCAACTTAATTTAAGCCTGATACTAAAATTAAAATAGATTTTATTTTGTACCATAGTTTTACTTAATTAAGCACAGACATAACTACGGTTTTCTTTTGAGTATCATTTCTGTTACACACTTCAGTGCCCCACAGATTCAATTCCTAGCTTATACATCCTGATTTCATTTCCATTCATGAAGTGATGATTTTTTTCCACCTCTTGATATGGTGTGTTGTAGAGAAAGCAATATATTTATATTTAATAGTTTGTGTTTGGCTTTGTCGTGGACATACTGTATGATTGCTCAGCCTATAGCCTCTGATGGCCTTATTGCAGTGTTTCGGTCAGAGGAGTCATAGGTCTGTTCAGTTATTCTGCCCTGCCATGGGTTTGGTCTAACTGCAGTTTCTTGCTCTTACAGTCACCCATGACAGAGGTTGTCACATACTTTAATGATTAATTTTTCACTCAGAAGCTTCCCCTCATGAGACAAAGCCAAACTGTTTTCACAGGTCAAAGGAGAAAGTGAAACCACGTTATGGATTCTTGCTTTATCACCAAATGGCATCCCTCCAGTGTGGACAAAACAAACAGTGAGAAAGAAAAATGGATTAAGAAGAAGTAGTACTTGGTATTGGATAAATGTATAATCTGGTCTGGTGTAGGTTACTATTCATTTAGAATAGTTATTGTTCAGATAATAAATCTTTATCTATTCACCTGTTATCTCTTATCATTGTCCTATTATCTTCTAAGAGGGCTCTCTTCCTATCTTAGAAGCTCTCACATGATTAGTGTTTTTACTGAACATGTAGACAGCATTCTCAGCTGTAGCAGTAGTTTGCATGTAAATATTCACAGTGTGTATTTTGGTGAAACCTGTCCTCTTGGGGTAAATGAGGCATGGAGAAAGGGGTGCTGCTAGCTTGCTTCCATGTCACCCACTGGATGAGTTGACTTCAGGAGGTGTTGATGATTTAATGAGTGTCTGGCAACTAACTCTTTGTTTATATGCGAGTATGTGCATTTGCTTGTTTACCTAAGCTGCTGTGCAGTCGAAGGTGAAAGTTTTTGATGCAGCCTACCATTGCCCCTCTCTACACGCCTCATTTGCAGAGAGCCATCATCTCATTTAAAAAGCAGGCATGATGTGACCCTGTTGTAGCCAGGCTAGCTAGGACACACCTGGCAGCGAGGAGTAGAGATGCACACATATACTGTATGATGTGTGTTTAAAAGCAGGAGGGAGCATTTTCACTTTCCAGTGGCAACTCGTTATGCTTGTAGTGTTTACAAAATGCATTACTGACTCATATTGCAACTTTCTGCTTTGGAAGATGATTCAGAATTCATAAATGGCTGTTGACCCTGGAAAGTCATTTTCTTTTTACCCTAGCCCACACAACATACATGTGTGACCAGTTTTCTATCATGCTGCTTGTTATCCTTTCTGCTTGACTATAAATCTTGTTAATGGTGGCATATAGTTTGTTTATAATGGAAGGGCCTCATTGCTGAACCAGACTGCAATTTGGTTCTGCCAGCCTTGTGGTTCACTTCTTCTGGGTTTTGAATGAGGCCAGATTCAGTTCATGTTGGCAAAGAGGGTTTGGGCTTTGATTCTTTCTCCATATGTGTATTTACTAATTGGTGGTTATAAGTGAATCTTTTAGTGATTGCTGTTAGCCACTTCAATACCTTTGTCACTGACTGAGTGCTCTTTTATGTATCTTAAACTAGATAAATACATTAACAAGTTGCCAGATGTTAGTGTGATGCCCCAAACATAGAGCAATACCCAAATAAAGTTTATTATTATTACTCCTTTTAGGGTCATATGCTAATTCATAATCAACAGCCCAGTGGCTTTGTTAACAATAAAAGTGGGTTTCAGCATGTGATTAAAAGAAAAAAAAAAAGAAGGTGTTTCACATAATGAATTCTGCTGCTACGAATGCAGCAGAATCATCTTCCATACAAGACTATACTGATATCAGAGAAGTCAAGACTCAAAATATAGCTTATTCATCCAAATACTTTGTCTATCTATGGTGAGTATGTGCCTAACAAGTAGACTGAGAAAATAAAACAAGAAACTCAAAATACTCACTCAGCCTTCACTCCTCCTCAACTCTCTCAAATATAACACATTGCATAGCTGCCTAAATTAAAATGTCATATCTGTTTTTTACAATATTCTGTATATATTTATATAATGTGTAAGGTCCTAAACCTTACACTGTAAAGTGCCTTGAGATGACTTATGTTGTGATTTGGCGCTATATAAATAAAGTTGAATTGAATTGAATTTAATTATCATGGGTCTGCAGGTCTGCTCTAGCAGTTCAACCAGGATAAAAAGTTTTTGTATTTTTCTGGTCTCATCTCAGGTTGTTGCACAACTTTACCCCCATCTCACACGGCTCACTTTGTTCTGATCCTTTTAATCCAGACTCATTTAGATTAGTTAAATTGTGTTTTCAGTGTACTCAGAGGCTTTTCTTCTTTCTTGTATGAAAGCCATGGACCACTGCTGTATACAAAAGCTTGTGGGAAAATCTATTGTTTGAAAAAACACCAGTCTAAAACAGTGTTTTTTGTAGAGGGTAATTTTGTTATTGAGGCTGAAACATTGGCAGAAAATAACTGCGTAATTATTCCTATATGTACTAATTTTCTTTTGCCATGGAGTCTCACAATAACAAACATGAGAACAATTAAATTTAGCCTAATTATTGATGGCAAAAGCAACATAGACGGGCATTAAATCCATTAACGAATTTCTTGAAGTTATTAATTATCTTCAACATTTGTAGAATTGTTCTCCCTGCCAGTATCTAAACTCACTAAAATTAAACTGACCGTGTCTTCAGGCAGATTTTGCTGTGGGTGGAACAAAAAAATACCCTTTATGATCATTTTATCTTCACATAAGATAGCCTTTGGCAATCTTCTTCTTCTGCTCTGGATGCGAGGTGCGACAGTCAGCTGTTGTCTCTCTATCAGCACCTTGTCATTGGATTTCCCAAAGGAGTCTGAGCTGTGTGAAACCTCAGTACACCCTCAAGCCTCACTTTTTTTTAAATGGGGAACACCACACCCTTTTGGCTATCTGTTGGCACGACATGTATGTGTCACCCATGACGGCAGATCAATATCAGCAGTTTTAAAACACATGTCAGTTTTTGTCTGTTCTCAGTGGCATGTCAGAGGAGCTTGCCGATCTTAACCTGTCAAGCAGATGGTCTCTCATCTACCTGATTTTTCCAGGTCTTTCCTCATTTACCTGATTTAGAAAAGCATGAGTCACCGTTGTCCTTCAACTCTGAGGAATTGTCCACAAGTCATTTGTGGGCCACTGGTTAAAACTGTACTGTGTTGCTCAGAAATACACTTCATCAATTTGACATTGTTTCTTAGTAATAGTGTTAAGCTGTAGGTTTTTGATTTTATTTCATGATGAGCGTTGTTCAGTTCGTAGATCAGTTTCAGGAGACAGATTGTAGCTGCTGTTACCATGAAAGTGTTGAGTATGATTCATAGCAACTCTATCTCTCAAACCTCCAGACAAATCAGATCAAACAACTCATGATGTTGAGTTGACAGCTCAGCTTTGCTTGTTCACTTGGATATCTTAAACACTGAGACACAGGACTGATAAAATCCTGTACAGTAATGTGCACTGACTGCCAATCTGAGCTTTCTGCACTATTATAAAATAAAAACTTTATACACAATTTGCTGTTCTTATATACAACCCTTTATTAAAGCATTCAGTATGGAAAAACTCCAACCCCAACTGTGCTGTAACATTTTCACTCACTTTTGGCAACTTCTGGGTAGGCAAAACCACATCTTATAATAGAGTAAAAGTTCCAGGACTAATGCTCTGTCACTTTCCATTGTTAAGGCTCACAGTGCCTAAATCTACTCCTTCCCTGCTGTTTGTCAGTGAGCAATGACTCACTTGCTAGGACTGGACCTCTACCAGACCTTTGTCTTAAGGTCTTGAGCCCACAAAGATTTAGCTCCTCATGGTTTACTAAGCACTGTGTAACAAGGGTCATCCAGATCTAAAGGACATGCCTGCATGAGTACAGGATTAGGCGTGGATTAGCCTCATTGTTGATCTTGTAATTGTTGCAACACACATACAGTCTCCAATGCTTTAAAACTAAATTAATTAGAAAAATACCTTATTAAACATCTTATTTATATCTGGGGTTGGGGTAATAAATTACCTACCTATATGCTTTGGGTGAGATAAGAATCACTGACCAACACAGGTGATGCTAAAATCACACCATGTCCCCTAGAGAAATAAATCCAGTTCAAGTGAGGCATATGATTGAGTTATTTGAGTGAGAATACAACAGTAAATGGGATCTTCGCATGGAGGTACAGCTATCCTAGAACTGCAGTTTGTAGTTCTTATAAGTTTAGCTGTTGCTTCTGTCCTTAGAGTGGGCTGCTTAACAGAGAGTCAGTTTGAAAAGTGATTCCACTGTGCTGCTACTTATGACAACACATCCATGTTTCAGTTTTGAATTATTAGTATTTAGGTTTCATTAGCCTCATTGTATATTTGGGTTGTTTTGGGTAAAACCACATCTCTTTGTTGAGTCTGCAACAGTTGCAAGAGTTATATATTGTCTAATATTGTGGCATTCGAGAAGTGAGTAATTAGAGAAGCAGATGTTTCTCTTTGTAAATGTTAAAAAGAATGATTAGAAAAACATGCATGACAACATTAAGAAACTAGATGCATGATGATCATGAATATAAAGTTGCTCACACATTCAATCACAATCACAATTTTGGCCTTTGTTTTAATGCACTAGACACCTTGCCAACACTAACCTGTGCTGGCAAAGTGCTGTTATTTACTCTTTACTGCTTCTGGTGGGCAGCCCTCCACACACAGGGTCCCCGCCCCCCCCACAAACAACGTCGACACTGCCTCAACACGTGGCTATTCATCTTTGCTAATTAAGTCGGACAACACGTTAGTCGCAGTTATGCTGACTATCAATCACACAAGGAGACCATGAAACTGGGGGGCGGATAGGAAGACACATGATGAATGTGCTGTCCTGGGTGTCTCCTGGTTGGTCATATCGTTTTTTGCTGGCTGCTTTGAGTGCAGTTAAGCACTGTATTAGTGCTGAAAGAAATATTGCCAAATTATAGAATGTTTGCAGTACACGTTTTTTTGGTACTAGCTCTGAGGTCTTAGAAGGATAAAGTATGTTTACACACAGACAAATTTATACAAGTTGTCATTCTTCAAATACTTTCCATTACATTTCAAAAGTTAATTATTCAAAGAATTTTAATTCTGTAAATTATGGCCAAAAAGATTATAGAAAATAATTCAGTACTACTTCTCTGCACCCTAACCCTCATGTTACAGATAAATCTAGCATATTTTAACAATTTAAAAAAAAATAAAAAAATTTCCTTTCACAGAAAGAATATAATAAATATTTAGAATAATTCAGTTTATTTAAAATTTCCCCCTGAAGTATTCTATATACTCCAGTAACGCTCACTGGTAAAATATGCTACTGTCTTTTAGTACATTTAGACTTTTATTTCAAACACAGAGTAGGATGTACAATATGAAAGGATTAGGGCCACAATAAAAATATTATTTGAGTTCTGATTTTAATCTCAGAATTTTGACTTCAAAGTCAGAATCCTTTAAACTCAGAATTCTGAGATTGGAACTCAATGTTTTTTTTTTTTGTTGTTTTTTTTTATGGCCCTAATCCCGTATATACAGACTAAGAATATCACAATTTACAAAAAAAAACTTTCATATGCTCATATTTTCTTTCCAGTTTGGCTGGATCAGACTCCATAAATACCTAATAAATTTTAAATCCTCACTCATCACTCCATTGACCCCCCCCCCCGTTGCTCCCTTTCATGTTTATTTTACCCTACTTTGAGGCGCTGTGAGTAAGATGACTAAGATGTTTAATAAAACCACACGAATTTCAATCTGACTGTGTTTGGACAGTGGTCACATTGCCAGACATTAGATATGAATCCAGTTTAGGACCACATATTAAAGTGGCCCAGATCTGATATGAAATGGAACACACAAGCGCAAACACACACACACACACACACACACACACACTTTAGCATGTAGAGTGAATATAGCCTTTGATAGCTTTTGTCGTGAGTTTATCAAAACACTTTTAATCAATACTTAGTGTAGTGCATTTGCATTTGTCTCTTCTAGACTTGACTACTGCAATTCACTGTTAATAGGATGCACCAATAATTCATTAAAAAGCCT
>JAUMHL010000008.1:2340376-2356431 GCA_032362345.1 Sandelia bainsii | reverse complement strand
GTAAAGTGCCTTGAGATGATTTTTGTTATGATTTGGCGCTATACAAATAAAGATGAATTGAATTGAATTGAATTAGTGTGCAGTCTGAAGTTTCAAAACACTGGGACCTTGACCTTTTGTGCTCTGGATGTCTTCAACAACCCTGCTGTGAGTGGTTTAAACTTTTTGCAGTAGAGTAACTATTTCTCCACTTGATATTTCAATGAATGTCTAGTATTTTTGGTGCAGCCTCAATTTCACAAATTGACGCTGACCATTCATTAAAGTAGCTTCATTAAAGGCAGGGGCACACTTAAAAACTGAGTTACTGGACAGTTCACAATTAAAGACTGTTTCCATCAACTGTCACAGATTTCTAGTCTTTGACAGTATGGAAGGAGCATGTACCTACAAGTTCTGTCAGTAGAAAATTGGGAAGAACGGGAATCATGTTCTTGTGCCAAAGCAAACTTGGACAGTTAACTGATGAGTTGTCATGACCAAATCTTATTCATAATCAGCTCTGCCTTCGTAAGGTATGTGCCCACGTTAAGTCTGTAAGACATTATTGTCTTCTCACCACCAGGGTAACATGCATCTAAATCTGTCTTGGTTGTTTGTTTTCCAACAATGAAAAAAACAAAAAACAGGTTTAATTTTGAGGTGCACCACATGAAGTCACACCACTTTCTACTACTTTGGAGTATTTCAGTAAATGTTGCACATATAGTTGAACATTAGTGAAATGTATAGGGAACAGGGTTGCAGATGTCAGTTGTATGGCAACATTTTAGGCTCTAGCTTGTGTTGATTTTTCACTGGATTGCATTATTGTATCTTTTCACTGAGCATATATCACCTCTGAATAGTTTTTGTATTCAGGACTGTGCTATTGTGTGCTCAGTCCTGTTGCAGAATATTTTTCTCCCCTTTGTCAACAGAGAGGTGTGATGTTTTGTCTGTTTGCCCAGTAAACACAATCTCAGAGTACAGTACAACCCTAATGGCTCAGTTGGCTCAAAGCCTCAACAGTGTGGAGGAGCACAGCTCTGATGTGAAGGCACAGAAGCTATGCATTTTCCATAAAACATTAGTGACAAGCCTCAGGTGTCTTTCTCTCTCAACTACTGCAACTACTGCACACTGTCTCATCACAACTGTTGTGCTTTCTCCAGTGCAGTGCGTTAGTGAAAGAGGCTGCATAGAGAATACCTGGCAACAGTCAGTACATCCTTTTAAACAGCTCATATTATATCTATTCTGGGGCTTAAAACGGGTCCCTAGAGTCCTCAAAATGTCCCTGTCAATTTTCATGCTTAGAAACGGTATAGATCACAGTTGGTAGCAAGTTTAAAAATGAGTGTGGACACACCTTCTCAAAAACGTAACAGTTTTGAGGTAGCACTTCCGTGCCGTGTAGCATTACTGTGCAGCTACTGTAGCTACATTCAACAAGCTAACTTAGTAAACAAGACAAAAAACTTGGCGTTTGTAACCATTTTACTGTTTGCACCGTGAGTCTGCTGTAGCGAGAAAAAATAATGGCGGACTGTGAGTTTTCACAGAGGTTGTCCTGGGCAGTGTTTGGGCCAAGCCTGAGGAGGGACAATGTCCCTGATAATCGAAAGGATGTCAGTACAAGTACAAATTTCTAATGGACCAAGTGCTGGTTTCCACAAAACAGGATAATGTTAAATAATAAATAAAAAAGTATAAATAAATAGTAAATAAAAAAGTGCACTTCTGTCTTACTTGGTGTGTGTCTACATACACAAGAGAGTCATAGATATACCAAAATGACCAAAAAGTGGATTTTGCATAATATATGCGCTTACATGATTGTACATGATTGCAGTTTTCATCTCTGCCAGATGCAAAGAAACATACTCAGTCATGTGGCAATTTGGAAACAAAAGTGGTGCACAAGTAAAATAATTCAATGTTCTTATATCCTTTGTGATATTTGTACACTAAATAATTTTTAGTGTACAATTGCCCAGTCAGCTCAAGGTCAGCCCATCAGTGTAAGGAGACAACAGGGAGGGAGATAAAGAACAGGAAGAGAGATGGAAATAAATAAAATAACAAAAAATAAAACTGATCTGGATTGAATTATACAGAGGGTAAACAGAAAGATGTGTATACCCATAGGGATAAACAAGGGGAAACAACAACAACAATAATAAAACAATAAGACAGTGGTGCTAGGTTGAACTCTTGTCACTTTGATCCCTTTTTGTGTCTTTTGAAGTGGGATCACCTCCTTGTTGGTCTGACTGGCTGGAGACAGACCCTCACTAATGTTGCGTCAGTCTGATGCACAGAGTCCCTTCATTTGTCCCCCTCAGTGGGTCAGTGTGGGCAGCTCACTGTTGTGACATCACGAGATGGTAAAGGTCCATACCATCCATCAAAGCTTAAGTGCCTATGAGAGGCCTTTAATATTTCACTAATTAAGATTGCTGAGTGCTCAAACATAATTTCCTGGTGCTAAAGTAGGCCAGGTTCACTGGAAGGTGTTCAGTAACATTGATTGCCCTACTGTAGTGTGCCCTGTATAATACAGTAGGTAGTAGGAGATTTTTTTCTTCTTCTTCTTTGTGCCCTGCTGTGGCTGAAGGGACATAGGCACATAATACTCAGCTGAATTTGTAATAGACAATGTTTGTTTTAATACTCCTCCCATTTCACTCTGACCTTTGTCCTCTTATTGCATAGCCCTGGTCATTTCAGAAGCAGCATTTCTCTTTCGATTATCCATTGACTAATTGATTTTGAATGCACTCTACTGATATAAACTGTTTTTCCCTGAGGCTGCTAATTTTGAATTCAACAAGCTCTGTGTTTACGTCACAGCATGGTCCAGTCTCCTCTGTGGTGAGTAAGCACTTCTAATGCCGAGGCCTCCCCTGGAAAGGCTAGAAATGCGATCACCCATTGAAAGCCCTAAGCCAGTTTGGCTCAGTTCAGCATGGCATTTTTTCCAAAGATCTGCAGTTCACATACGCTGTATTTTTTCTGCACTCAAATCCCTGGCTTAGTTTTCACCTCTCCGCCTTGACACAAATAATAGAACAAGCTAACATAATGCTGATTTTCTAGTCTGCAGTGGCAGTTGGATGACAAACCAGCAAAGTGCATAATTAGGAATGACTGAAATTTATGGTATGGGGGAAACAGAGTTATTTAAATGTGGTGTTTGATTTCAACTACCAGATTTCTTGACTTCTATGTCAATGTCGGTGTCAGTTTGAAAACCGTACATCAAACTTCTGCTGAGTACAGTTATTTAAATATTTAGTTGACCTGCTGCTTCAAATGATTGCAGTTGCACCATTCAGTAATTCATTCAGTATTAGTAATGATTAATAGTAATGATTTTATTTATAGCTAATGATTTCTGATTTTTACACATTCATGCAGCATATAGTATAGCTGTCTTGGCTTGATAGATCAAATGATTCAGTAACACAATTTATTGTGGTTCTATCAGCTGTAGTTTTAAAAAGCATTCATCCTTGAAGTCACACTAGTCTGTTTTCTCATACTTGACTAGTCATTTTATTTTGTCCAAGTTACAATAAGTTCCAAGGCCAATATCAGTGTGCAGTGGGGAAAAAAAAATGCATGCTTTCCATTGAGAATTACCCAGAGCATTATACAATTACTCATGAGTAATTACAATTACTCATTATGACTTCACTATATCTGAAATCACCTGTTTGCAAACAGGTCTATGTTTACATTTACATTATCTACGAATAACATTTAATAGGTGACACTTAAAGAATATTTCAATGGGCTGTGGACGAATGAAGGGGTCTTGTCTGCGGCAGAACCAGTGGATTTGCTTTGTCTGTGAGCACAGTTGCGGAGGATTTGTATCAGTGATATAAGTCAGCATATTTGTGCAGTTAAGGAGACAACAGAGGGAAAAGGCACAGTTTTATTTCTTTCAATTTAAAAATAGAAAAATAGGCATATTAATCACTTTTGAATTATTCATCACTTATTTTCAAGCATTGCAGATTAATTAAAGAAGAGTCATTGGAAGGAGCTGATGTATGTTGTAATTGGTAGACCTCTGATTCTCCTCTAATTATTGTCTTTGTAATTGGAATTATAGATAATCACCAGACTCCTGTTTCCTTATTGGCCTGGATAACTGGGTGTAAAAGGAACATGGGGTTGATGGAGAGAAAGAAGACCACAGTAAGAAGAAGAGAGTGGAGATTAAAATGGAAAAAAGGAGATTAATTGTGTGATTTCCTAAGATTGGCTCTCAGCTCCCACTTTCTTGTCATGCATTTTTACAAGGTGGAGATGAAAAGGCGTCGTCGTGTCCCATGCTGATGAAATTAGGGCCCAAAAGAAAGAGATTGGGAGACCCACAGTGAGTCAAATAAAAAAGGATGGAGCTCACAGCGGAGGACCATGAGAAAGTGAGGCATATCAGAAACAAAGCTAGAGTGATGGAAATTAAAGGATTAGAAAATAGATAAGATAAAAAGGCAGGGGTTTTATTGCTACACTCTCTACATTGGTTCAGTTCTCACTTGACCTGTTCAGCAAACAAGGAAAAATATTTTCTAATCATACTATTAGTTCTTAGAATATAGTTTGTAAACCCTCTCCACTAATCCTTTTTAGCCATGCAAAATGGATGCAGTTTCAAATACACTGTTGTTTTCAATTACTGTAATCCTGCTGCTGAAGCTGGAGTATCTTGCGGTTATTCCAGTAGCTGATATCTGACAGTCTGTTAAAGGTTTTCTTTCACCATGTAGTGTTGAAATTACAATTGAAATTACAAGAATACTTGAGTCAGAACCAGGCTGTAAAATCACACCATCTCTGTTAAGTCTCGTTTAGATTAATCCCAGGTAAACACACTAGTGCAGTCAGTTTTTAGTGTGACTCAAATATTTCCTGGACAGCTGACACATTGATAAAAGATGGAGAGACTTGTGGAGGCAACATGTTTTACTTACTGGGCATGTCTTCATGTTATTAGTAGTACTTCCTCTTCTCAAGGTCAAATTAAGTCATTAAGAAAGGAGAGAAATGAGGGACAATTAAAAACATATGTGTGTTTGGAGAAACAGTGTAATTCAAGTGCAATTATATGTGTGTGTGTGTGTGTGTGTAGGTGTAGGTGGTGGTGATTAGACATAAAAGTAGTTAATCAGAATGCTGCTGTCATTCAAACTTTGAATGGCAGTGATTTTAACATAAAAATAACCAGAGGTTAGGGCTTCTTGGCACTTACTATGAAAAATGGGAGGAATTCAATTATGGCTGTTCATGCATGTGTGAAGGGATTTAGAGGTGAGGTATTCTTGTGGCGTTTCAACAGTGGCAGTAAGATTAAAAATTCAGGACAAAGTTTCCCTGAAACATTAAATGATAAGAGAATTAAAAGAAAATGGCACATACTCACATATTCATGCACAGACACAGGCGTCTTCCATGTATGAATCTCAGGCCCTGTAATAGCATTGGAAACCATTATCCAATTCAACATTCAGATATCTTTTTCATTTTAATTAATTTTTGTTCATCTATTTTGTAGTAGTGTAATACTCTGATAAAAGGTATGAAAATTCTTCATATTTTGTCAGTGATATTTTCCTCACTGTCAAGAAATTCACACATTTGTGTGGTAGAAGGTAAATAGTACAGGCTAATACAATTGGTAGGTGTCCTTTTACATGGCATCCTTTTCATTGATTGGAGAAACGTGGTGATGGTGGTTCTGTTGTTGCTAATAGTCTGTAGATGTGTCTAATCGGGGACTGGGTGACCTTTATAAAAGACATCCTACCTCTGTCCTCCTCATACACACACACACAAACACACACACCGATCAGTCAAGAACTATTAAGCCAGTGAGTAAGCATGAATCATTGTGCCATGTGTCATCTTCAGGTGAAATTTACAGGAAATAAGGTTTTTTTAAGACAGATTATTAAATTAAATATTATACCTAATATCAGCACAAAAACTTTGACATTTTCATTCCCACAGACCACGAAAGTAAGAGGATTTATAAAAGTTTTGAGAATGATAAACTTTCTGAAAAAGTTAAGAAATCAATTTCAATCTTTTACTATATCTGTATCACATTGTGAATATGGCTCCTGCCTGCAGGTTATCTGAATCTAAGTGTGTGTGTGTGTGTGTGATCTGATCAGACTGTAATTGTATTGAAATGAAATCACCTCGCCTTATTCTGCTTGGCTGAAGTTTTCTTACGTCCAAGAGAATATTCACAATAACTTGGTCCTAGAGTAAAACTGCCTAATGAAAGTGTGAATGGCTTTCACAACTTCTTCCTTCACATCTTTATGCATGCAGAAATAACTGATTGGGGGAAAGAAAAGGCAGTTGGTCTTTTGAGTCTACATTGCCAATCTGTAGACATTATCATTTTGTCTACCTTAATGTTTAATTAACTCAACTCGCATAACTCAGACGTTCTTATCAGAGTGTAGTAGTACAGGTACAATTAGAGCAGCTTCTGCACGTTTAAAGATCAAATTTCCAAGTGTATGTGGCAAAATCAATCAGAACAGTATGTTCAGGAGATTACACACATCACAATGCTTTACTTGTGTGTAATCAACACTCCCCACTTGTTGAGTCATACCTGATATAAGTGGGTGCTTCTGCTTTTCTTTTTGCTGATGAGACACTTAATAACATTGATGAGGAAATGGTGTTTTACTGTTGTCACTTTGGTGCACTTTAACTGATAAGTTGTTGTTGTTTGTCTGACCTGCAGCTGATCCTCTCTGTCAGATAATCTTATGCGCCAGTTCAGTAACAATGTTTGTTCTTACTTGTTGGTTATTTCTGATGGCTTCTGCCTGCAGCTGCATTGATACTTCTTCTGTGAATGTTTGGCTCCCCTAAAGAATGCTGACTTTGAATTAAGCCTTGCTCTGTGTGTGTTCTTTTGGAGTTAGAGCCTTTTCTACACCCACACAGTCTCTTTGCTTCTTTACTTTGCGTCCATCGCTGTTTCCTTAGTTATATCTAACTTACACACATACAGACATACAAATTACATTACATGCATTACTAGACTTACTGGTGTAATTGAGTTTTGGGGGTGCAGCCTGGCACTTCCTCCTTGTGTGCAGCCTCCCCTCATTACAGAGGCCTAATTGGGATTAGTGCAGCATTTTGTTTTGGCATTGTTAACAAGGCCTGTGGTCAGTGCCAGTATCTGGCTCATTCTTCTCCCCAGCTCCTGAATGATGAGCATTTTGTGTTGATGTGTTTGGAGTATGTATGCGCTTTTGTTGTGTGTATGACATAGATGTCTTTGCCAAACATGTCTCTATACTCAGTACTGAAGTTAGCCAGGGAATCCTTTCTGTGGAAGTCACAGTGGGTCTCCCCAATCGTAGCAATCCAATACAGCAGCTCTGCCATGAGTTCTGCTTGTACAAGGTTATAATTAAACTGTCAGAAAATAATTCTACTGTATGTTTATTATTAAGGTCATAGTGAGTGCTGGAGTTAATTATTTTAAAAGGTGAATCACTGTTGTTGTTATGGTATATTTTCATTCAGCTGAAGGCGCTCCACAAAAATACTGAGGAGCTGCACCTTTCTCTGGTAGAGAAAGTCCTGCAGTCTATCATATAACCCTAACAAGATGATAGCTATCTTTCAAGGGGAGATGATTAACTGAATAAGAAAGACAGCCTGAAATGGAGGCTAGACATGAGACTTGAGGGAAGTGCTGTCTGGCCTAACAGTGCTGCTTCACACAGCTAAAATTAGTAAGCCTCGAGTAACCTTGTAACTACATTGATCACAAAAAAAGAGATGCTATCAGAGCTGGTGTGTGTGCTCACTAAATTCACCCAACAAAATAAATAAACCTTCACCTACCATCTCTGGCACATTACTTTTCTTGGTCTCTATATCCTGGTTGTCTTTTTCTTTCATCAGAATAGTGAGTGAATGAGTGGTTCTGAATTGATGTTAGCTGTAGCAGATTGAATTACTAAGTCCAATCAGTAGTCAGTCCAATCCTGTGACCACTGACAATCCATTAGGGTAAAAGTTAGTTATTTTCGAGCCTAATCTGTCCATTGTAGAGATCATCCATAACACTCAAAAATCTAAATGCTTATGTTTTAGTTTAAACAGAAAGGATGAACATGACTCAGGGATCAGGTATAGAGTTTACACGATGTGTAGGAAACATTTGCACAGAGCACACAAGTGTACACAACATGTAGGCAAACGTGCTGTACACACTGGAGAGCTCAAACAAGCAAACAGAAAAACTGGTGCTGCTTAGTTTTGATGTATGTCCCCTCAGCCAAACTAACACACACTGAAATCAGGCAATGCAGATTTTTTTGTTAGGCTCAAACTACTTTAAAAACAATTACGAAAGTGGAGCATGACAGTCAGCAGCTCTGTCAATAACATCTTGTCAATTGAAACCACTTCAAACAGACCAGTTATTGGATTAGAAAAACTATTAGGATGTTCTTAGCTCTAGTGTTACTCTGAGCTATGTCTGCTGGACAGGGCTTTTTTATAGTTTAAGGAGCGTGAATTTGTAAAATAATTTTAAAGGATCAGACAAAGTTTATGGCAATCTCAACTGCTAATATCTGTCTTTTGCAAGAAATGGCAAAATGCAAAGATTAAAGTATCCTCTTCAGTACTTTATGAATTTCTAAATTGTATCTACACTGATCATTTGATGAGGCTCCTTGTTTTGTTATCAATTCTGACTTTCATACTTTTAATCCTTGGCAAAAAAAGGCATGAATTTTTGTTCTCCTTTCTGCTTTTTATTTCTAAAATTGACACACTGAGAACTTACCTTTCTCTTCAGCTCCACGCGTTGTCAGCCTGAGCCAAGCAAGGTTTTTAAAGCTCACTGATGAGAGAACGAAAAAGCTTGAACTTGCTCATTACTGAAGAATCTCACTAACCAGGGCAGGCATCAAAGAATGCTCCAAATTGACTCCTTAATACCACTGAATCATCACCCGCGTATCTCGCTGCCCTACTTTACTCCATCCACATATTTACATCACCTTGAAATAAATCCAGAACTCTGTCTGCAGATGTCTTGATGGTCATGTGGTACTTGAGTGATGTGAAAGTGCCAGTCACGTTTACTTGCACCTTTTTTGAACTTTCTTTATTTTCATATGTTTTTTTTATAAAAGGACTGTGATGCTTCTGGCTTTCATTTGTGTGTTTATGATATCAAGGCTATCAAAGTTAACTTGAAGGCAGAATAATGCAAAAAGGCTAAAACTGAAACTAGCATTTCTGTATTAAAGCTGCTCTATAAAAGTGAGATTTTTGCCAAAATGCAATAAAATCATTCTAAGGTCTTTAAGTCTAAACTAAAAATAGTTTTTCAGTGTGAAACTCTTCAAAATGATTTTGTTCCTGCAAACAAAACCTATGTTTACCCTGTGGTGTTGTGTCTTTCTTGTTAACAGCACCTCATTGATTCTGTTTGCTGTTGCAGATTTGCTTCCTCATTAAATAATGCCTTTCCATTTGCATCTAAATCCACATGGGAACACAAAATCTGCTTTTCTGGGCTGACTTACTTTACCTGCTGCCTCTTCTGTCATCTTGTGCACTGTAGTGCAGCTTTTGAGTCTGTTCATTCTGTAAAGTATGTTCAGACAACAAGAGCGTAATAACCCCCCCTAAATCCAAATTACTGTGTACAGATATTTTTATTTGGCATAGTGAGAGTGGCTCCTGCTGAGAGCATGATGTGAAAATCCTCTTCTGTTGTGTGCTCTAGATTACTAGATGCATTCAGAAATAACTAAGCTCATCACCAAGAAGACAATGTAGCATTACAGTTGCCAGTTGTTGTGTTTTTGTTACAAGGCACATGATAAAACGTTTTGCTGTTAAAGGCGCATTTCCATATGCCAACTCAAAGTTTTGATTCCTGCATAGGACTAAGTGTTTGATAATGTTGTCATAGAAACATTTCATGGTATCCACTGTCATGAGGCTAAAGCTGTGTTAAAGACGAGCCGTAACAGAGTGAGTACTGCAACAGTTTGAAACGCTAACACAAGAAACATTGCTTATTCTGAGCAGGAGCACAGCAAGAAAATGACTGTAGGTGTTTTGTAAGAGATTATTAAGATACTATAGGGAATGGATGATATTCAGCGGGGCTAAGTGTGACTCAGTATCCTGTTTATGAAAGAATAACATTAAATAGGTATTTTAGGTGGCATTGTATTTACCATTTTAATCTTTTCAGTGAATCACGTTTAACTAGATGGTGCTGTTACTAGATGGTGCTGTTACTATGTGAATGAGCAGCTTCATGATGACACTAGTAAAAGTGAATATGGTTTACTCCTGGTCACCCCAGTAATACAGAGTTTTAAAATACCAAAGGATCATGGGATGATCTGTAATGAACATGTTACTGTGCCTATGATGAGCATCAATTTATAGCGGTGTGTAATGACTCGGTTTAATGATACAGTGTCTGCTTTGGCACTGTTCACGGACATTTTCAGAACAGAAGGGAAACGGAATGGGAAGACTAACCCATGCATGAGAGGTTTGTATTTACATCACATGCTCTCTTTTTGTACATACAGAGAAAAAGATTACCTTGCAGTATAAATGAGCCTAGTGCAACACCTCCACTAACTATGGTTTTAGGATTTATCTTTAAACCCAAATCTGTACTACTCCATCACAGTCACCAAAATAATTTATGTAAATATTGAAAGGTTATTATACTAGTACAGTCATGGGATGCATCTTGAGATTGGTTGCGATGGCTGGTTTAATTTTGGATCCAGTCCCAAGTTAGTAAATACCTGGATTTGTTGAGCTGTGCATGCAAACCCATGTCTTATCTAGTTTTTTCATTCACATTCTCTGTTTTCTCTCTCTGGCCTCTGTCTTTGCTACAGTACTTACCACAAAAGTACTTACAACAAATACATTGTTTTAACATTTATATTTAACATCTAACAACTTGTTGCATTTTTTGATAGTTTGATAGCATTGATAGTATTCTACATTATATTTTGTGATCTGTAGAAATATAATATGCCATTCATAGACATGTGAGTGATATCGCTCATCTAATCTTGGCAAAGCAAATAAGTGCATTTTCCAAAATCTGAAATTATTTGCTTGATTTTTAATCTACATTGAGTCTAACACATCAGGCACTTGTAAGTGGTGTATACTACATCATACTGATAAGCTAATTATATGGTTTATTCTCAGTTTTAGTTCTTTTTTTTTTGCCCAGGATCGTTCCGAAAATGATGACGACTACTACTGCAGATTGATGTGCTATGAATGAGTGTCTACATTACTTCTTCCAGTGCGGTACTCAAGAACCATTAGGTTTTCCTGGGCCCACTAGCACAGTCTTGAGGGATTTGTTTTGACCTAGCAAATTAAAATGTCTGCTCTTATCATTGCCCTCGGGGCTAGAGGGAAGGGCAGAGAGAGATGTTGCTGTCTGTCCTTGTCAGGTTGCCAGTCTGTCTCGAGGAACCACCAACCTGCTGCTGACAAAAGAGAGATTCTGCTGTATGTGTTTTTGTGTGTGGTGTTTTTGGTGAAAATCAATTTTCTATGTAAACAGAAGCTTGGCATTTCCTTATACATTTCATAAAATGTAAGAATTAAAAATCTGGACATTTCCAGAATGATAGACGAGTACAACATACAAAGATGTACAGTTTAAAACTTGATGGTTCTGCTTCTCTACCTCTTGAGATGATTACATGAGCCTGTGACTGATAGGGGAGTCTGTCCTTGGCTACAGGACTTTCCCTTTATTTCTGGCATGCTATTTTTCTTTAGACAAGGTTGGACAAAAATTTCAAGAGGTGACTCCTGTGTGCTATTTTAGTTTCTACACATTCTGGCTGACATTGTTTTTTTTTTAGATTTATTTGCCCACTCTCATGCATGTCTGTTGCTATTTGTACATTTGACTCCTGCCAAGATTTTGTGTGTTTATGTGCAGTTCTGCTGATGTACTGAATGTTTAGGGCAGCAAGAGGGATCCTAATGAGGATGTATTGCTCCTGTTGCAGACAGCCATCCAGCAGCATTCACTCGCTGGTCTCTCCCTCTTTCTTGCCTCCTTTCATTTGCCACCTCTCTAGTCTTTTTTTCTAGATATTTTCTGTCCACTTATTCCTCAGTCTCTCTTTTTTTTTTTTTTTTGAAACCTTTGCTTATTCTCACTTTTTTCTCTCACTCGCACTCTCACTCACACACACACACACACACACACACACACACACACACACACACACACACACACACCCCTCTCGTCTTCAAATAACTCTAACCTGAATCTTGAATAGTCTTTCAAGTTTGTCCACACAACCATAGAAAGCTGTGTGTAGTACACAAACAAGTATGTCATCCTCCCATTGTTAGCATGTTGAAAAGGTGTCAGAGGCAGGTCAAATGCAAATCACAAATACTGTGTATGTATAGGCCAGCTGCTTTGCCCAGAAAAGCAACACTACCCTTTTTTTAGTCAGCATTTTCCCTCTCATTTCACATCTTTCTTTTTTTCCACCTACCAGCCAGCTGTTGTGTAAGAAGATCTCCCTTGCTACTTCATTCTCATTTCCACTATCCATCATCTTGTTTTTTATCTTTGTGGTCTGTCAGCCCAAACCTGTCTGGTTGCTCCTCAGCATCACCCTCTAACTAGCTTCCTTGTGTGGTCTTATTGCTCTCCCTCTCATCCCTGCGCGCTTATTCTTGTTCTTTCTTTATATGTCTCCCAGGATCGATTTAACAAAATGCAGAGCTCTGCTATTACCCTACGGGGACAGCCATTTGACAGATCCAGTTCCTGGCAGCATGAGCCAGCAAACACAATGGGGCAGGGATGGAGGTAGATAGTCACTGACAGCTAACAAATAGACCCAGGGGACTCAACAGGATAAGAGAGCCAAGTTCTACACACATTAAATGCCTGATCTCTTCACTGATACTGAATGAACCGAAGTGGCAGTGAATGAAACCGATATGAGCCTGATAAATGCAGCAGATGTGTGCTATTAAATGAAGAACAGATGTGCATGGAGTATGATAGAACAAATAAAAAGTATTTTATATATATTTTGACTTTTCTTTTTTTATTGCACTGGCAAGCAACAAAACATCTGATACTAAGCCTAGAGCAACCACTGGAACAGGCAGGTGAAATGTGAGTTAAGAAGATGTAAAATGAAACCTGCAGCAAGAGATGAGAGAGAATTTGGAATAATTGTAAATGATATTGACAGAAAGCCTCCAGGAAAGATGCAATATGGTCAGATACAGTGTGAGGAAAAAAAACATCATGGAAGCACAGATATTGTGCTTTCTACAAATGTTTTCTCTTTTAAAAAATAGAATTTAATAGTTTGTTTCAAGACAATAGATTCAGCTAAAAGTGACTTCATAATACAGAAGAAAAAGGGATAGGGAAATTTGCTTTGGATCTCTCCCAGGTAAATACTGTAGATTTTATTTAATTCTAAATGACTGCATTTTTGCAGCTAGATTTCAGGGACAGCTGTTTATAATAACTTCAGAACTGGCCTTTTCTCTTCATCCCTAAAACAGATGGCCTGTAGTGGGGATGTAAGAAAGCTGTCCCTCCCACAAAGGAAGCTTTAATTTTCACTTATCAATCATGTTTGAGAGGTACACCAACAGGTGCTAAGTAAGAAGGCCTCTGGATGGAAGTGGGCAATTTGGGTGAGACTGCTGACAGGCATGGTATAGTCATTTTCCATCCATTAATGCTGCCGATAGAGCACAGATCTTGCTCAGTGTGTCATCAGGCCCCTGGCTACATCACTCCATCACACCATCTTCTACATTACATCAAGACCTAATGTATTTTTTTTCTACTATGAAATGGAGTAGCTGTGAACATGAGAAATGCCAGTATTTTATTCCTATCTCAGGTGCAATATATTATTCTATAATATTTGCATTGGTTATATTGTGCCAAAGCAGATTGAATTATGTTGCCAAGATTTGTATGCAAGTATGTTGAGCATTCAGTGATTGGATCACCTGATACATATGGTGTACAGTATAGCATCAGTGGGTTTGAGGTTACTGTGTGAAAAACTATGCATTTACCCTCTCTGTCAAAGGTTTAAGTAGGAGGCAGAATTCATGTCAAGGTCTGCACACAAACTGTGGGAAATCTTAGTGGAGCAGGAGGGTGGGATTGGCCAATTAGTAGCACATGGCCCATACAAAAGCTTGTAAACTCAATAAAGTAGGCAGATAATCTTTAGATCTTGACAAAATAACATTTATTGGAACTTACTCAAATTGTACTCTCTACGAAAGCATACAAAGCATTCAAATACAGTATGGACAGATAAGCTAAAGGTTTGTAGGTGGATTTGTTGTTCTGGCTAGCTTCTGTTCCTTTTATAGCACTTCTTTGTAGATATAGAAACTGTCTAGAACTGTGTGCATACATTTAATTATATACAAGCAGAGAACCATGAGGCTGATTGGAGACCTTGATTAATTTGCAGTTAGACCTTGAACATTGTAATGATACTGCTGTGCTGGCATGTGATAGAGACCCTATATGAGGGATAGCAGATGTATCAGTGGATAGCATTTAGCTGTGAGAGGTTTTACCCCTTTTCTAGGGCAAGCATGTTTGCAGAGCTAATGAGCAATGATTTATCTGCAGTAATACATTGTAGGTAGAAGCTACTGAAGCTCTGCAAATACATGCAGCTGTAGAGATCAAATTGTAAGGTGAATAAATGAGGGAAAGAAATACACACCAGAGAGAGAAGAATGGCTGTAATGCAGGCGGACAGAGAAAAGGATTGGGGTTTAGAAACATAACACGTAGAACATTTTAAGATCTGAGAAACTGAGACAAGACAGCAGGAGTCCTCAAACAGATGGCAGCTCAGGTCTGCTGGGTCATACAGATCAGTGATCACTGGAGCACTGTACAGAAGAGACATTCAGCAGGAAGCCACCTGTGTCTCATACTAAATAAAGGACACCTTTTATAGTGTGCCGATAGAAAGCTCATAATTATAAACAAAACTGGTACATATTATGTATTAGAATGTTGCAGTAGTAAATTTTACCGCTACAAATATGCACATATTACAAAATGAATTTATAATGGAAATCACTTGTTCAGTTTTAGTCATCAACAGATTTGTCCCTTTATCTGATTTCAAATGATTGCTAATGCCGAACAGTTAACCTAAATAATTAAATAATAACATTTTTTTTCACAGTTTATACATTGCATGGTATTTTTGTGTACAGTGGTTGCTGTCACTGTATGCTCTATTGGTATACCTAAATAAGAAGTTGTGGCATTCGAATGCTTCTCTGGCGTAATATCTCTCAGTCAGTGACCTAAACACTTCTGAGGTGGTGAGCAAATGTTAAATCAATGCCTTCAAGTCTTCAGTCTCATCTGTTCAAAAATTCAGTGGCTATATAACGCTTGACATTATAGTCAAAGAGAAATGAAGATCTCACAGTTCCTGAAATAAGAGCCAAATTGTACAGGATGTGCAGGTTAAGAAGTTCTGAATTTTGATCACTGAAATACAAGATTGGCCAAGAGACCTGTGATATCGCTAAGTACTACAGCCTATGCAAAAGTGTTGGTGCATGTGAAAACAAGTAGTCAACCATCCAAGAAAAACAATCAAACACCATTGCATACTTTTAAATTGCATCAGAATCTTTAAGGATGCTCAGTATTTTTTTTAAGGAGAGTAAACATGAGAATATATAGAAAGAAATATATACAGTTAGAAAGAAATACAGCTCTGGAAAAAATTAAGAGACCACTGCATGAAAGCTGTGATTGCAAATCAGGGTTCTTCCAGCAAATATTGATTTCTGAACACTTCCTAAGTTAAAACATTACTAATGTGTTGTGTAAAAATGAAAATGAACTTGTTTTGTTTGTTTTGCATTATTTGAGGTCTGAAAACACTGGACCTTTTCTGGTATTTTGACCATTTTTCATTTTCTGCAAATAAATG
>JAUMHL010000008.1:2330010-2340276 GCA_032362345.1 Sandelia bainsii | reverse complement strand
CAAAAATGTTAATTTTACTCAAACATATACCTTTAAATAGCAAAATCAGAGAAACTGGTAATTTTGCAGTAGTCTCTTAATTTTTTCCAGAGCTGTATTTCTTAGTATATACAGTTAAAACTGTATATATACAGAATATTGCCTCAGAATATTTTCAGGCCTGTTCACTTTTTAAACCATGTATTGTTATAAATGTAATTTGATGAGCAGATACAATTTGACATCTTTGTCGTTTTCTCATCAAACCACAAAATCTTTTTCCTTATGTCCTCAGAGTTTTATACATTGTTCTGTAAACACCGTTTGGCAAACTCCTAGAAGGCTGTGCTTATGCTTTTTACTCAAACTGGCTTCCATTTAGTTGCTCCATCTTAAAGGCTTGATTGATGGAGTACTGCCGAGAATGTCATCCTTCTAATATGGTTTCCTTTTATGCCGAGGCCTTCTAAAGTTCTCTATTACTGAACCCACTTTGCTCCTGGGAACACTCAACTCTTTAGAAATGGTTGCACAACCTATGTATGGTTCACCGTGGAGGTTTACAGTTGGGTCCTATGAATTTGATTTCCCAGAGGTGGACTTTGATTTTTAATACATTTGCAGAAATCAACTTTATCATTGCAGATTATAGAGGCTTAATTTAGACTGATTTTGAGCCTGACTATGTGTTCAAAGTGTTAAATCTCCCACACAGTTAATTCTGAACCTGAAAGATTGTCTGATACGGTAAAAGCAACCAGAAACCTGTGTGCGGGACATATCTGCAAGTGAATACAACAGTTTGTCTCATGTGGCAACAGTAACATCTTGGGGATGTTATGTAAATCTAATTACTGTAGGAGGTAGTGGCACATAATGTGTATGGAAGAATAGCTGGTTTGTGATTTTAATCAATGCAGGAATCCTGTGGCTGAGGTGAAGAGAGCAGCCTTGCAAGACTGGGTATTAGCTTGCCTCATACTGACATTTCAAATTGATGTTATCAACATGGTAATAGACGTACTTTTGCCAGCTCTCTTCATGCATTATGGGTGATGACAGCTTACTTAGGGACTACATAAACTAAATCATATTTCCACTAGGTGCCCTGTCTTCTCACATTACCTCAGTATCTACAGCAGATGGTCTGGCCTGTGTGTCTTTCATCCCACATGTTGAAGTGACACACTAAAAAATAACGTATATAGCATTGTGTTTCTTTGGGCAGTACCTGGAATCACACATAGTATAAAAGTCAAATGTCACTGGAGATGTAAGTGCAGTCTATTCACTGGTGTAGGGCATTCAGTGATGAACAATATGAATTAATAGGAATTCAAAGAACAGCCTGGACTAAAAGAATATTTCAAAAGCTGTTGTTTTTGTTGTTTGTGTGGTTGTTAATGCACTGCTACAATTTCCAGTCACTGTGCACATGACTACAAGCATACAAATATGGCTGACATCATAGACCTGTTACCAGGGAAACGGTTGTGAAGCACTTGCCAGGGAACATCTGAATGCTATACACCCATGGAAAGTGGAAGGTGACAAATACAAAGTCCATCTAACACAAAGTAGTAAAATGCAATAAGTTATTGGAGTGTATGCAGGCTTTTACCTTTGGCAAACCTTTCATTTCATGCATGAGGAACCTCTCTTCTGCCTTTTGTTGTTTCTCTATGCACTACATCTCTCAAAGGGGAAATTAATAAAAAATAAACTATAGCCCAGAACAAAGAAGGACTGAAGATTAGGAAATTGGATCCTAATTCAAGAAATGATTAGTGGTTTGCTATTTAGGCTCTGAGACAATAAGAACCTCTGGAATTAAACAGTTGCTTGGGTTATATGTGAAGGTAAAATTGCTTATTAATATCAAGTAGCAGTTGCCTGCCTCATGCCTATTTAATCATGGCATCAGTGAAATTCAACGAATTATGTGTAACTGCCAGTTCTTTGACATTTATTCTGACTTTTGAGAAATATAATGACTTCAGAAAGTAAATTTATTTGTAAATCGATAAAATTGCACTTTTTACCCATCACTCTACACTCAATAATCCATAATTACAAACTGATATTTTTTTAAATGTTTGCAATACATCATAAAAATCAGAAATCTCTAATTTGTTTCAAGTATTTACTGTGACACTCCAAATTGTGATCAGGTGCCTCCTCATTGTTTTAATGTTATTTTAGATGTGTTTAGAACTGGATTGGAGTTCATTTGTGGCTAATTGAATTTGGACATAGTTTACAAAGGAACACACCTATGTGCAGAGGCAGCACATTAGTGTCACACCCAGCCTTAATAGCGATGCGCCTTAACCACAATTGCACTGCAGCATAGCATTGTTGCAGTGTCTCCGTATGATGTCTGTAGTTGGCACTCAGCTTACGCACTATTTTCCACAAATAAGCTTTTACAAGCAAGTATATTTTTGCATCACTGTTTTTGATTTTGTTGTCTGTAATATACTGTACTGTTGCATTTGTTACATCACTGTGATTGATTAGTTTTTATGTCATTAATACCTGAAGCTGCACTCGACTTCAGGCTTGTACGAATTGGTAATATCAATTTTCTGTCACTGACCGAAGACACAAACACTGTTTTTTTTCCCAATTGGTAATCACTGCGGACCCGCCTCCTTAATTGAAAACATATTTATCTGCAATCTGACAAAACCCCATATATCTATTCTCTATATCCCACTGGCTAATGCTTGATTAGAGCTTGTTTATATGTTGACCAGATCAGTGAGCCACACATGATCCCTACTCTTTCCTTCACTCTGCTATGTCTAGGTCTATTTCTGCCACTAGCTGAAGCCTGAAATTCACTTGTGGTTGTATATAGTCAGCCTGTAATGCGTTATTTTATCTGCAGGACCACCACATTATATTCTGCAAATTTTGAGCAAGTCTCACCGTTGTAATAAATCAGAGAAGGGTATGGGGTGGAAGCTCTAAGCTGTCAGCATATACGTGAGCGAAAGCAGTGACAGTCAACATAATGTTGACTTTGGTATTTCCTTATAGCACTCGTTTTCGACCTTGGTTAGCATGGTAAATGCATGGAAATGGCAAGACTGAAACCAGGGCGTTTCATTATTCGCCAGCATGTAAACACACATTCACCTTAACCTTTAAGCCTCTGACTATGTGTAACATGGGCAAACAAGTATATATGTAACATCAACATATGAAAAGTGTAATATGACCCCTTTAGTATGCTTAAAGTTGTTATAAAGTTGCAATGTACTGCCTATGTTTTCATACATATATCATATCATACAATTTTATGGCACATAAAAAAAATAAAACAGAAGTCATATACAGTACAAAGTTACAGTATGTTTTTGGCAGATGTCTCCTTCAGATAGATATTTAAAGAACTCTGGAATGTGTGTTGTTGGCAGCACAATGCACACTGTGTCACCTTGGCATTTATCTACAGATGCTCATTTCGAACTTTAAAATCCTGCTGCTTGTTGGGTGTTTTTTCATTGGGAAGTAGTGAGGTGCTTTAATGGACTTGATAATGGGGATCTATCTTGTGACAGCCATTACCGCCTGAGTCTAATGTGCACTCTCAAGGTAGTATGTTGACATTTTCAGCTTGGCACATCCAAAGGCTTGGCTTGTCACGCATGCTGCTCCTATGTGCCCAGCCTTCCAAGGATAATGAGGTAATTTCTTTTTCAACAGGACACTGCTAATGTTAAAAAGGGAGCAGATTGCTTGCAAAAAGTTAATTCTTCTTTTTCATAAGAAAGAACCATCACCTTTATGTGGCACAAAAATAGTTTTTAATGATAAATGTTTGATCTTTAACCAAATTTGTGTTTAATATTAGGACTATAGCTCTTGATGTGGTTCTTGAAAGCAATTTAATGGGTCAAGTTAATGTGTAGGATGAAAGTAAAAGTAGCAAAGCCTTTTATCACCTAAAGCTTATCACAATGAAAAGTACATTTTATTAGTCTGTTTTATCATGTGCTATCACTGTCCTATCATGTTACAGAAAAAGAACATTAAATTACTTGTGCTATTTCAAGACCTTACTTATAGCTTAGATCTCAATCTTAGACCTCATGTTTAAAATAGGATCTAATGATGGACAACTTCAGGACAGACATTCCTTATTAGTTAAGGTGCTGGCTCTTGATTTCTTGTACAACCAGTGCATATAAATTTCAGATAATAATAAACTCTTTTTGAAACCTGGAAAATTCTGTTTCTCTGAATTGAAAACATTGCTGACAACAGGATGTGAATACTGAATCATTTAAGTCTACTTCAATATTCCAGTGAAGTGTATTACATAATTGGTCAGTACATAGTTTGCTTATATCATTACAAAATGACTTATACAAGCTAAATCCCCTAAGAGGAAAAACATTTTGTATAATGGAGAACAGGTTAAATAGTCAACCCGTGTCACTGCTGTTTGTTTAGTTTTGCTCACACCATTACCCTTATTGAAAGACGTCACTAGTGTTAATTGCAATTTCATTGTTTACCTCTTTCAAAATGTGGTCACTGCCTGTAGTTTACGGCACTTAATAAGAAATAAACATGATAAAGATCAATTGAGCATTTAAACACACTCTGTGGTTGTATTAACATGCTATAGCATCAAAGCGTTTGTGTTCTAAAAAGAGAGCTGATAACACCTATTCTGGTCTTTCGTTTTATTTACTGTAAATATGTGTACAGTACGTGCACATAAACACATGTCTGGCTTTGTTCAAGCTGTGGGAACAGGTGGCTGTGATCTTGTTTGCCAAAGTGAGCATCAGTGGAGCTGGTCAGTGTTTGTAGTATTATGCCCAACATACAGTAGCTGCTACTGTGTTCAGACTAATTTCCAAGAATTGACCAGTGCCTGCTGCTTCTTGAATTATGGACTTGTGGAAGAACACATAAAACTGTAGCACAGAGGAAGATAAGACAACACTTTCTGATAGGCAATATCAGAAAGTAATACAAAAAATATAGTAACATTTATAATGGAATAATGATAGTCAAGAATATGTCCAAAATTGGACAGAGGCCATGAATAGACTTTATCGTGAATGCTTTGAGGTATTGCTTGAGATGAGGATGGGCTGAGAAAGACAAGGTCAAGTTGTGATACGCCTAACCTACAGGGTGAGATGAACAGGACAAGTGAGAGGCAAACACAGAGGCATCAGATGAGAAAGAAAGACAGAATGAGATGTGTAGACAGGGCGAAAGAGAGAAAACTACAAAGGGAAACAAAAAGATTATATCAGAGCAAATGACACATTACCAAGGGAGAGTGTGAGGTGTTTTCTAATTCCACCAGACAAGCAAACACCCAGCCTGTCTCTGTCCCAGTGGTGAATGAATCATGATTATCCTTTGACAATGCTAACCAATCTTTCTTGATAACACCATCCAAATCAATCATCACCACACCCAAACACGTGTTTGGCATACCAAAACTAGACTCCCTAGTTGCCTGTTTCAACATTCAGGACAGTAGTGTCAATGGAGCACCTTGTCCCAACAATACTGTTGCATGTTAGTTTCAAGAAGGCTAATCAACCTTGTACAAAAAATATAAAAAACAAACGCACACATCGGTGCATATTCAAAGGACTATATTGTGCACATTAGACTGGCCATATTAGCCCTTGGAGATCAGTGGTTTTGCTAAGTGGACATGAAGTTGAAAGCACTCTGGAAAACAGAGACACGTGGTGGTGGAGATGAATTTAAATGTCTTGGTATATGTGCGGTTTCAAAACGACATGTACAGCATTTTGTTCTAACATGCACCAAGATGATGTTAGATGCATAACGTTTTATGTTAAAGGCTGGGACTCCCCACCCATGTCTGCTTTGTGAAGAACACCAAAAGCTCAGCGCTGCAGGGAAAAGTGTTAAGTCACTACCAATTATTTAACAGTTGAAACTGATGTCACAAGACATGCCAGCTAGTTGTATCACATGTTGGTGTTGTTTATCATTGTCTGGTACTGGTACTGGTCTGACTGGTACATCAGTTCGGTGTCAGATCAACAGTTAGTGACTTAGCACTTTCTGTGCACTGGGTGTGTTGCCCTACTTCAGCAATGTTCTTTTTTGTTCATTTTTTGTCTTGTTTGTTGAATGTATAAGGAAAAGATTTTGTTGCATTAGGTCAAGACCTTCTTCCAGGCTACAGAGATTTAGACTACAGGTCTTTTACTATTGCATCCCTCAGGCACTAGCAGTCAGAAAATATCCCTCAGCATAAATTTCACAGGGAGCACAGTTATTCTTTTGTCACACCCCAGTGTCAGAAATAATAACCATTTCTCAAAAGTATGTTTAACATACGGACCAGGCAAGGAAACATGAACTCACTACAAAAGATTGTAGGTCACATTGTCAATCAAAAAACATTTTGATATACGTCAGCTTTGTATTTTTCATTTTTATTATTGCATTGTCTCTCTGTAGCAATGAACAAAATGCAACAGCAGTAACACAATGTCTGAGACAAAAAGAGTGATGTACAACCACAACACACTGCTATGCTTTTGAAAGTCACAAAGTTTTGCTATACATGATTATTGTGTAGATTGGTATATTAGATTTCTAGCAGAAACTGGCTGTGGTTTTGCTCTGGTGTGAGCTTGTGAGGCCAGTTTGTGCATGGTCAGATAACTTCATAACTTCGTAAATTTCTTTAATGTGTTCTTTTATAGACACACAGTAAGAATGTACCTTTATGTGACAAAAGTGGCAATAAGGCGGTAGTTTTGAAAACTGGTTGTGAAGGTGAAGTCTTATGTTCAGTCATGTTAAGATATTGTGCCTGATTAAAATAAGAGGATTTAGTAAAACATGGTAAAACATTGGAGAAGAAATGGAAATGACAATGGAAAACTGACAGAAATAATGACAAGAATGTTGCACTTACGCGATCAATGTCTTGAACCCCCAGGACACCCCTCCAGTGTCCTTTCAATACAAATTACCTGCAATGAAACCAAACTTGTGAAGCTTATTGGCTTACATTTTTGTTGACTGTTAGAGGTACTAATCTAACCAATTTCAGAGACTGTTGGTTGAGGTGGTTGTGTATTGAATAGCATTCTATTTATGAAAGTTCAATTCAATGAAGAAAAAGGTAATATCTATTGCAGTGCTATTGTACTGGGTTTTACAGCGCAGTGCATGTGTTGTTATTGTATCCGCTTCTTGTGTATAAACAGTAACTACTGTATTAAGTCTTTTTCTTCCATTCTACCTGTCAGTTGTCTGGAGGGTATAATTTACTGCAGTGAAATACTCCATCACAGTTCAGATGACATGGCCAGTCCAAGCATCAATAGTATTGACAGGGATAATATGTACCCTTATCTTAGTCTGTCAGCAGGAGTGCAGGCATGAGGAAAGGGACAAAGATGTTTATCTTCCCAAAAGAATAAAGCAACACAAAACAGAAGAAGTGTAAGACTTGAGTGCAATGGAGAGCGGATTCATTCTTACTGGAACTCGGTGTTATTTTCGTTTCTAGGACAAATTATATTCATTAATGAACAAATTTTCATGCCGAGACAAAATCTACAATTTAAAAATGTGTCCTTTGACAATAAATGCTATGACAGATTTTTTTCAACAAAAAACTTAAACAATGTGAATGGCAGATGAATGGAGATGAAAACAATTTCTTCATGCAAAGTCCTATTTAGTGACAAGTACTGTTGAATCTGTGGAATCATAAAGTGTAGCTTGTGATCAGTAAAACACTTTCCTCCACTGCCCAAAGTATCTCTGTGATTTAGCTGCTCGACCTGTTACACAACCATTAATAAGAAGTATCTTATATTCATTAATTTTGTCTGTCATCTGACGTTACGGGGTTTATGATCTAAATGAATCCACTGAGAATTGGACTAGAAGACACAAGTGGCTGAGACAAACTATGAAATTGTAGCAGCACACTGACATTTATGAGAGTAAGATAGTTTAACATTTAATGCTGTAGATGTAATATTATGTAGCAGATATATTTTCTGTTATCAAAAGGGAAAAGTACCAAAATCAATGTCTGCAGTCAACTAAATCATGTTCTGTTATTTTAAGAAATAAACTGTGTCTTAGACAGGAGATAACATTAACAATGTGTCCAGGATACACCCTGACTCTCAAAGTGTTAGCTGGTATTGACTCAGGGTAACTAATGAACAATATTTTAGTCAAATTGTGTGAATCAGCTTCTGAATCACTCCCTGTCAACCAAAGCTGATTATTATCTTTGTAAGAGGAATTTATTCACTTGGCAGATTTTGCAAAAGACCCTTTCCTTTAAACGTTTTTATGAGAAACAAGAACTCTTCTTTCTATGACTTCTGAAATTTGAATGATTATTTCTTTCTTTTTATCTCCATTTCTCACTTAGTGTGAAGGAAGAGGTACAAACAGTGCTTGCGTGCATGACAGTGTAACTGTACTGTCCAGGTAGAAGCTATAACCTTACGATGCACAGCAACATGATCAGGTTGTGATAAAGAAATGGAGGAAAGGTCTGAAATTAAAATTTTGTTATAAATAAGGGAAAATGCAGGAGAATTTTGACCATGGGAGAAAACTGAGAGATAGTAGAGAAAAACGGGAGTCTCCTGGTCAAATAGTGACAGCTGTTGCCTGAAAATATGCAGTATATTTTGCTGTTTATGTTGTGTGTTCTTCCAAAAACACCTTGCAGAGCACCTTACGTGTGCCTTGACACTTCATAGTGTTACTGGGAAAAAGATTTGTGGACTGATGAAATTAAAGTTGAATTGTTTGCAGAACTGCTTGTGGCGTAAAAAGGGAATGTGAAGCAAGATGAAACATCATCCCAATGGTGATAATGTGATTTGGTTGGTTTTCAAGGTTTTCATTTTATTTTTTTCATGTGATCATGATTTAAAGCTCCTTTGCTGCCTCAAGGCCTGGACGGCATGGAAGAGAGAATGAATTACCCAGTTTTATCAAGGTATCCTACAGGATAATGTCATGGTAGTTGGATAATGGAGGACAATAACCCTAAACATCAAAGTAAATACCAAGCAAAATACCTTTTTGAGACACAGAATTCAGCTTTTGAGTGGCCCAGTCAGAGCCCAGACCTCAACTGAATAGAGATACTGTAGCATGACCTTGAGAACCAGTCAGACCAGAAGTCCTAAGAATATAACTGAGCTGAAGCAATTCCCTGAGGAAGAATGGTCCAGAGTTCATCCTGGACGTTGTGCAGGTCTAATCCACAGGTACAGGAAGTGCTTGCTTGAGGTTATTCATTCCATGCAAAAATCAAATGACAAAAATGTGAATAAAACTTAGTTAAATTTTCATCAAAGAGTAAGACTTAAAAATAAATCAAAATCTGGTGCTGAACTTAACATTGCTGGAGGTGCAATATTACTGCACACTCAATTGTTGAGCTAAGCTGTGGTGCCAGCTGCCATGTGAAACTGGTCTCTCTTATCTGTTCTGTGTGGTGAAGTGCCATTATGTCATGGGAAGCTGCCAAAAGTAGAGTGGAAGAGGCCATTCATAATGAGATGACACAAGAGCCAGTCTCCTCTTAACTGAGTATGATATGGATGATTTAAGATCTAATGAATCTTCCACTAGCTAAAACATTTAAGAATGGTACTGAGTGCCAACTTTCCTTGCTGAATATGTCAATGACTAACTGAAAAGGTAACTTAATTCCATTGTGCTGAGAACAGGAGAAATATGATCTAGTGTTGATATATTGACAGTACACAGAACTGTTAATGTAAATTTATGGTACATTAAACAAGGTTAGCCTTGCAGTTTTTAGTTTTTTCCCCTTGGCTCCAACTCAAATTTACGGTGCCCCCTAGGGGTCACGTAGTAGGAAAAAAATATTTAGGTGGAATAGTGGTAGAAAAAAAATATATCATACGATGTGGTAGAAAACAAATTTGACGATGTGGTAGAAAAAAAAATTCAGACTCCCCACCCACACGTTAATCAGGCCGGCGAATGTGACCATAGATCTGTGGCATTACTGTGGCTTTAGCTATGGGCGGCTTGGGCAGCCTCCCAGAGCAGCATGTTGCCGGGGTCGGCATTGCCCGTCCTCACAATAACATTCAGAACGGTGGTGACTGGTTTCCTTTACTTCCTAATTAACCTTGTTGGGTTACGTGCTCTAATTCTACTTTGAGAGCCGGTCAGGAGCTGCCTGACAGGCACTCAGAAGTACTGTAGGCTACTAGATGGGGTGGAGGGTGGGGTATCCAC
>JAUMHL010000008.1:2305967-2329910 GCA_032362345.1 Sandelia bainsii | reverse complement strand
GTGGCTGTTGGCCAATGTGTTTACATCCTGCGGGTCTATAGTCACATTCGCCGGCCTGTTTAACGTGTGGGCGGGGAGTCTGAATTTTTTTTTTCTACCGCATCGTCTGAATTTTTTTTCCTACCGCATATCTGAATTTTTTTTCTACCACTTATTTCACCTAAATATTTTTTTCTACTACATGACCCCTAGGGGGCTCCGTACAAATTGCACAGTTCTGTTTTCTGTATTTAAGTTGCAGCAGATGTTTATCTCATGTAAGATGATATAGTGAAGATGACATCTTCCTTATCCTGTGATTTCATATTTAGGAGTAAGTATGGTCTCATCCTGAAATTAACAAGGAAGAATATAATGCAGTCAAACTAGAAAGATATATTTTCATCTGCCTTTGAACTGCCTGCGATTAATACAAAACAGACTTTTTATTTTGTATCTTGTAATACAAGCTGTCTTAATTAGATCAGAGTTACACCATTGTCACTGCAGGGTAGAGTGGTGTTGACAGCACAGCATTTATCTCAGTAGTGACTCTCTCCTTTAAATCCCAGGATTGTGCTCTGAGTCAGAGCAAGCTAAATGAGACCATCTTATTTAGACTGTGAAATCAGTGAGACAACCCCAATTTATGCAATATTCACTACAGCAGTGGTGTGGTGGTTTGTCACATCCCTTCATATTACATTGGTAAAATGAGGGCAAGACACAGATGACATCCTGTTTTCATGTGGCAAGAAATTGCAATGTCTTTAGCCTGGTGTCTTGATGATCATTTTCCCTTTCCCTATACAATCCACACACAACTGAAGTGCTTTGATTAGGTGAGGACTTCTGCAGAAAAATACTGCTTTTTTTTTTTTTCTTCAAGCTTGGCAGATTTTCTTTGGAACAGTTCCAATTATGAGTGTAATTTATGAAAAAATACTGCCTACTCTCCAAGATCCTTTGCAGAAATACATGATCTAATTGTCATGATAATTGTGTTAGGGTTTTAAAGATATGAAGTGTTGATTAGATGCATTTAAAAATGAATTTGCTAAATTCATGGTATGACTAACAATCATTGATCAGTCATACCGTTTTTGCAAGAAAAATGAAAAAGACAAGACTTATAAATTAAATTTCCACAGTCTGTGTACTGTTATCAAAATTCGTTCAGCCTAATATAATTATTATATATCAAGGGATATATG
Organism: Sandelia bainsii; assembly: GCA_032362345.1. NCBI lineage: Eukaryota > Metazoa > Chordata > Actinopteri > Anabantiformes > Anabantidae > Sandelia > Sandelia bainsii. Next base: position 2,328,717 of record JAUMHL010000008.1, on the reverse strand, counting down.
AAGTAATGGTGCTTTATATATGTTATCCTAGCAAAAGACGATGTTCCTAAGATGTATAAAACTACTGTTATATGCTGACATAAGATGTCAGATAAGTAGCGAAAATGAGTGATGGCCCTGTCCACTTCACGGGGAACATTTAAGAGTCATTATTCTACCATTATTATCCTTGCCAATGACTGTGGAGCCCTCCCACCTCCTGTCAGAGGGCTGTCTGCTGTATAATGGGCCCGGGGTGTCCATTAGGAAGCCAAAATGCCCACAGACTCACTTCAGCCACAGTCTGCTAACAGTGGCTGAGGGACGGGACGCAGGGACTATGAATCATAAAACAGAAAAAAGAAAGTTTTTGTATGACCAGTGTTCTTTTTAGTATAAGTGGTGGTTATTACTCTTGCACTGGCAGATGGAACAAGTGAAATAAATTAAAGATATGGTACAGCAGTAGTTTTAGAGACACAAGCAATACAGGTGCAAAATAAAGGGTGCCAATCACTTTGACCACAGTTTTTATTGGTTACAGTAATCATGCAGAGATATACCAATAACTTAATCAGTTGTTTTGTATATGAAATGTTAAAATGTTCATTACAAGTTGTAAGAGCCTGTGGTGATATCTTCAAATATATCTTGTCCAGCTAATATTCCAAAACCCTAAATGGATTCTATTAAGGACGTAGCTGTTCTGAAATAGAGACTCAAAGCTTCACTCACACATTCACGGTCATCTTCCAGAACCACAACTCAACCACACCTTCCCCACCTAAGTGCTGCCAGCCTGTTGGAGTCATTCCACATCAGTTGCAGTGGTCTTCAGCTTTCTGATGCCCCTAAATTCAATACCAAATGCAGGAAATCTGATATTTCTTGTTCTAAGAGGACCTATCACATGCCTTTGTGTGAGAGCTTTTTGTTATGAAAGTAACACTGTGTTCACAATTAGGTTCAGAATTAGCTGCTTCTCTGGTGCACTGCATTCAGGGGACAGTACAGAGTGTAGGTCAGCTGTGTTCTGAGGCATTCAGGGACAGTGCAGATCAGATTTAAGATAATACAGGCAACAGCTTAAAACTGGAATCCAGGCAGCAGTAACACCATACACACTGTAAAGTTTGTAGTGAGTAGGTTGTATATGAGATAACTTGTCAACAGGGAACCAGCAACTCATGGGAGACTGATTCAAGTTTCGGTGCACAATGCAGTACACAGTTTGTTGCCAACTGACACGTTTAGACATTGTATCATGTTCTAGATTTGTATATTGTCAATCACATGACTTCCTACTGAGCAAATGATTAGCATTTCATGTTGTACCACAGAATATTTGTCAAGAAGCACATGTTAGCCTGCTCTCTTTCTATGTCCCACACACAAACACAAAACTCACTTCCTGTTCTGGAGACACACTCTCCTGAGCATTCATGCAAAAAGCTACAAATAATCCCTCTACTTCTCTTGCAGTCTTCTCCTTGTTGTTTCTCATTCTGTACTGTTTCTTGTTCTACTTCAGCTGAAATAACCACAGTGTATCTCCCTCTACCTCAGCTGTCTGACATTTCCTCCTCCCCGCTACTGTTATTTAGTTACCCCCATAGTCCTGATTTACAGTACCTTAATGTAGTCCTGTGCTTGCAGTGAGCAGATGAAATTGTCATTTGTCATATTAATAGTCCACCCCCTCTATCATATATTCACTCACATACACACATACAGTCCTTTCCCAGCATGGCTCCATTCACAGAACCCCACACCTCCTTCATCATCCTTCCTTTTCTCTGCCTCCTCGCCTCTCCGTCTCAGACCTCTTGCCACTTCACTAATGCCTTTTTGCTTTCTCTCTTCAACCACTCTTATTCTACACCTCCCCTTTCACACCTGCTGTGGTGTCATGTGTGATTAACTTCACGATATCTTACCCTTGTATATTTTATGGTATGTCAATGTGCAGTGATTCTAATGCTTCTTATAATGCTCAATATCAACGGTGTGTATGATTAAAAAATGGTGTTAGACTGCAGTGGTTATATGGTTTTTGTTTTGTTCTATATTTTGCAGACATTGAAGTAAGCTATATAATTAGGTGGTATTATGAAATGCAGTCAGAGAATATTTAATTGCTCTTTTGTACAACATGCTCAGCTGTTTATGCTGAAACCATAAGACCTGAGCTGTGTGAGAAAGAGTGACTTGAATTTTAAAGGCAGCATTTGCAGTAGTCTGTCTTGTCACATGCAAAATTAGACAATCCTTAGTAGGCAATTATGCAGCTCATAACAGAGATAGATCTAAACATTAAATGTACATTTAGCATTCTTCATTAATACAGTTTTTCATTTGGATTCACATCAGTTCTTATTTCCTGCTAATTGCCTATTTCTATGTTTTGCATCATGTAACCTAAGACAGGATGCAATTACACTAGGTGAAAAATAGTCCACTCTTTTAACCCTGTTTTGTTGCTCTAAGAAACATGAGAAGAATATGCATAAGCTGTGGTTTCAACTGAAAGTAACATTGGTTGAGAAATAATTTTGTATCTTGTGATAATTAGCTGATTTGATGCACAGTTCGTTTTTGCTTGTGTGTTAAACCTGTGAGTGTGAAATTAGGATCACTATCTGTTTTCTGCAGATGAGAGATTTAAAAGCACGTACAATCCAACCCCTGTCCAAGCAAAAAAGGAGAATATACACATACAGTAACTATTACAATGGAAGTATAATTTTATATTTCAAATATCATTTGATTAAAATGTGTTGTATATTATTTTTTCCAGTGGTAGAAACAAATATCTGTGCCGTTATTGTGCACTTAACATTGTCATTATGGATGAATTAGTCATTCTTCTAGGTTATTGATCTACTCTGAGAAGTTGAAGAGCTAAGTAATGAATGCCTAATAATCAAGTTCACTGCAACCTCAAGTCTGCCTACAATCATTAAATATTTACCACCACTTAGAACAGATTTTCTCGTCAATTTCTGACATGTTAGTAATGTCAAAGTTGTCATTTTCATCTTTAAAGGTATTTTGTTCTCAGCAGACACGCTGACCTATCTTAAGAGCATCTAAAACCAATTTCACCAAATTACACATGTAAATAAAAATGTTCGGGCTTTAAGAACCAACACAGACACCACAAACATGTGTCTGCATTTTTAATCTGTGCTGGTTTACGGAGTTTAACCATGTGTACATGAAAGAGAGAAAGCGCAAAGGGTGTGAGGGGCAATATTTGACTTAGATACATGGGATGCATAATTTTGTATCTAACCTTCTGTATCCAGCCAGAATATTATTGAATTTTATTGGTGACAGATTCTTCCCACTCAGTCGCCCTCCTATGTTCAGTCTGTACCACACTGTGTCACACTGACTCCTACAGCTACCTCATGTGCTCGTCATGTGACTCTTACCTTTACCAAGCATTTTTGCCTAATTCAGCGGTGTCATTTCTGTCTGGGGACAAAGATTACAGGATGCACCACACTGGATCTCTTAATAACACATTACAACTTCAGTACCAGCCACTCCTGTCTGTGATCTGTTCTCAGCTGCAGAGGCTCAGGCATAATCCTTAGTAGCATAGACAAAGAACCATCTTGACTTGTTAAGCCCAGTTGAGCACACTTTCTAGAATTATGTGCAGCCTTTTTAAAATCCCAAAAATGATTTTTCAAATGAAAATCTAGATTGAATTGATTAGTTTGAACTGACTTGAAATGCATAACTAACCATGTTTTCTCCTTCTTTCTCATCCTTTCTCTTCTATCCCTTTCCACTCCATTCATCTGCTTTTCATTATATTTTTCTTCTTTCACTATTGATTCTTTTGTGTTTTTCATTCTTATTTTATTCATCTTTACCCTTCATTCTCTTAAAAAACGTCCCTCTTTCCTTTTTCCTCCTTTTGCTTCATCCACCACCTCTCTGTTTCTTTCTTACTCTGTCCAGCATGCGAGTTGATGAACCAGGGGATCCTCGCTCTGGTCACATCCACGGGCTGTGCAGCTGCGAGTGCTCTGCAGTCTCTGACAGATGCAATGCACATCCCCCACCTTTTCATCCAGAGAAACGGGGATGGTGCTCCTCGCACCGCCTGCCAGCTCAACCCCAGCCCAGACGGAGAGAGCTACACGTTGGCTGCCCGTCCACCTGTTCGAATTAGTGATGTCCTACTCACCCTTGTCTCTGAACTGTACTGGCAGAAGTTCATCATCTTTTATGAGAGCGACTATGGTGAGTTGGAACAAATGAAAACAGTTGATGGTTAAATGTGTCATTTAAACATGACATTTGTGTGTAAGATAATCTCAGCACTTCCTTTAGCATCAGGGGAGTTAATAAGCCATATTGACACTAAGAATTCATATACACAGGGTTGGAACTAAGATGAAAGACCATTAGCTTCCACACAGATGCACACACAAACAGACACATACTGTACATGCGCAGTGCTAAAAAATAAATCAAAGTTCAGAATAAATTGTGGAGAAAAACAAGATCTCATTGCCGCATTCACCATTAGGAACATCATCATGAAGAGACAAGTCAGAGCCTAATTGGCTCATTTGTGTCCCAACAGTACTTTAAATATTCTCAGATGTTTTTCATTTCTGTTTTTTTTTCCCTTATTCTCAATATGATGCATCTATGGGCCAGAAATTTCTTGACCCACATTTGGCAAAAGTCAAAGGTCTGTGTATTGAGGAACGATGAGTAGTATATTGTTACATTGGCACTCCTCAGATGATACTTTGCCACTGCTGGCTAATATTTTACTATGTGGAAGAGTGCAATCTAGAGGGCACTGTAAATCTTTTTTTTATTTCTTTAGTATAGTTGAAGCTACAATCGATATAGAGTATAGTAAAGCAAGCCCTCAGGGGGGAAAGACAGCCACCCACCACCCCCATACAATTTTCCACTCCACAGTTTTGACTCTACAGCCATCACAGCGCTCCATGTGAATATATGTGACATGCTGGTTCCCATTTACAGAGATCTGTCCTTGGATGTTTTCTGACATTGGCACTCTTTGTAAAAGTTGCAACCTCAGCATTGAGTTGCAACAATTAAAGTTCCACTACAGAGGAACGGCTGTCTGTCTGTCTGACCAGAGCTCCCTGTTTGTCTTGCTATCTGTTTATTTTATTCTGACTAGCGGCCTTGCTATATATGTGTATTTCTTTCTTAGTGTCTGTCTACCATTCTGTCTTTTTGTGTCTGACAGATTATCAAGCTCGGTTTATCTGACTAACTAACCATCTTGTCATCTTCCCATCCATCTGCAGTTTAAGGATTTTTTTTAAGCAGATGTCCCCTGCTGCAGTAAAGGTCCATTCATTGAATCATATCCTATCAGAAACTCTCTATGTATAACATCGCACCCCAGCACAGGCCACAATTGTGTTCACTTGTAAGTCATCTGAGAGGGAATCTATATCTAACACATAAAGACTTAGTTTAACATGACAGTGGTGGTGATGAAATAATGGATGGAAATACTAGTTCTAACAAAATGGCTTTTTTTTTTAAATTCTGCTAAATTAGGTGCTGCAAAGTCTGCACTATTGACATTTGTGCTTGTGTTCCACTATTTAACTCCGTGCACGTTTAATTAAAGAATGTAGCGGCTAATTAGGATCCTCATCACATAACAGTCAAAATACCTGTGTTGCCTGCCTTGAAGCAGTACTATAATGACCTGCACAACTGCCAAGAGAGAAGAGTACTGTCTGCAGATTGTATTGACACATATGATTGTATACTTATATGAGTAGGAAGAAACAGCTACAGCAGTTTTCACTCAGTTCTGCACAGTTTATGTATTTGCATATAGTTGATGAGCTAGCAAATTCCATTATTTTGAGTTTTCACACCATTTATTTTGACACAATGTTCTTTTATCAGAACATTCAGCTGTGATTTTTTTTTTTTTTTTATTTATGGACTGGCATCATGGCCTAGACCAGCCCACCACATATGATCACGCACAGAGATCTTAAACACTGCCATTTTGCGAGTTGCCCAGCGTCTCCGTGAGCTCAGCTCTGACACCAGAGTTCCGGATTCGCATCCCGGCCGTGACAAACATGAATTCATCAACTGCACACCAACACAGAGACAAGAGCGGACACATTTTTCTTTTCATTTGTTCACTCCTATGAGGCTTAGATTTGGTTACATTGCCATTTAAAATGATAATTGTGACAACGAAAATATTATTGTTATAAAACATTACATACGTACTACTACTGTAAGAAAAAAGGGACTGTCGGCCCCCAGGACTCTTCACATTATCAAATCTGGCCCTCATTAGAAAAAAGTTTGGAAACCCCGGTCTTAGACAATGCCAGACCTAATTCTACACATGCTGTAACAGAATGTCTTTGTAGACATAAAGCGTGTGTTCTGGACTGGCCTGCCTGCAGTCCAGATCTGTCTCTTAGTGAAAATGTGTGGTGCATCATGAAGAGAAGGAGACAATGGCAAACATGGAGTGTTGAGTAGCTGAAGTCTTGTATTCAGCAAGATTGAGCAAATATTCCACTTGCAAAACAACTAGTATCCTGAGTTCTCAAATGATTGAGAAGTGTCATTAAAAGGAAAGGTGATATAACACAGTGGTAAACATGCCTCTGTTCTAACTTTTTAGAGACTGCCGTTAACAGTAGTCTTGAACTACTTTTAAATATTTTTCATAACAGATCTCCTTGCCTTTGACAAAATAATACACATCCACACTGTTATCCAACCTGTGATTAAATCCTGAACTACACATCACTTACAAGGTTTCTTGTAGTTATTTTCCTATCTTTGAAATCTGCTATAATATCAACCACTAGATCTCTTTTGGTGCAGGCATCTTCTTTTCCCAGAATTATATTCAAAGTGCTTTATATAATGCACACATCTAGAAAACATTTTTCTTTTGCTGTAACATAATTTTTTATTTTACAGTGGTTGTTCTAGTCTCAATGCTTTTTCATATGTAAGTGTAAAATGTGTGGTACAAAGTTTCATTCAAGTTTGCCTACCTATTTTTCACCTGATGAAAAGGGTGCACAATATGTAATTGGACAACATTTAAACTCTTAATTTATTCAATCAGTGGCTAACACGGTGCTTAGTTTGATTATATTTCATATTTTAAATTGTTTCAGCACTTTTAACGGGAAAGTAAGAAACATTGATTGATTTATTTATTTTTTATAAATAAATTACTTCTGTAATTGATGGTGAGAAAGGCATGTAACAGCATTTATAATGTATTATCAGGTGTTAAACATTTGTGGATTTCCAAACTAATCTAAACAGAATGTGCAATATTTTTCCATTTGTAAGAGTTTAAAGTGGAAATTACAGGGTTATATATTATATTTTCCTTGTAATTGCCAGATGAATTGTGCTGGTAACTCTTTAGAAACCTTTCTTATCTTTGTTCCTGCCTCTCCCATCCCCTTTCCCATCATTGCTAAAACTACATAAGCACAGGTAGGTTTGGATCGTCACATCGCTTCCAATATACACTGTCAGATCAGTGATATCAAACAGCGGAAATTAGATTAGGTAACTTTGCTCACAGCACAGGAGCTCTGATCAGGTTCTCAGTGTGATCTTGTCAAAGCCTTCTTGTCTTCCTTCTCCAGCTCTCTATGTTTAGCATGAAAAGGGCAGGGGATACATGATGACATCCTCTTCACCAGGAAAGTTCCTGTCATGATGTCACTGCTGTACAGAACTTTTTGTTTAGCTTTGCTAGAGCTAAAACTGCAGATTATTTTCATTATCAAATATGATCATTATTTCCTTGATTGGGCATAAAATATTCATAGAGATAAATCCAAACAGATAAATCTATACAGGATACATAACTGTTATCAAGATTTATCAACCAAAGAATAAAACTTGTTTTTGCACTACCTGTATAATATATTTTTATACTGCACATATGGCCTTGCTGTGTTTCATGCATTGTGATCAAGTACAGCGATGCTTTATCACATTAATCTATATTTATATTATGTGAGAATGAAACATGAGTCATTGGCTGATATACTGTAAGTCAGACACTGAGACATTATTTAACCATTAAATAACAGTTACAGGAATATCTGTGACAGTACAATGTTAATACTGCCAAACGACAGCCAAAAGGATTTTATTTTGACTGGCTGTGACAATGCACAAGAGCTCACAACAGACATTCACTGTGCATCTCTACATCTACTGTAATGTAAATATAACTGACCAAACAAAAAGTTCATTTTTGATTCCTTCAGAGATTGTTTTTTTAAATCTGATATATCTGAAACTCATACTAAAGTGAACAGGCTGTCAAAATGACCATGTTGGAAAAGGTAATTTTTAATTTACAAATTTATAAGAAGCACGATTGCTTTATCAAGGGCATCTTTATCTAACATTTAAAGTGGGTGGGAACTTTGTTCAGTAGATTTCTGGAATGCGGTTTAAGACTGTTTTTGCAGAGCTGCTGTGTCATCAATGTGCTGATGGTGCATTAGTCTCTAAGAGAAGACGTTAGAAAAGATGGAGCACCTACTTGCATCTAGCCCCAGGCGGTACAGTGTCGTGCTAAACACAGAATTGTCCAAAACCTGATTGTCTATATTACACAGACTAGAAAACTATTATTATCATCTATCATTTTTCTTTAATCTCTAGTTTTTCGATTAGGTGAGTACAGAGGGAGCTTTTGGTTCTAAGATAGCTTAAACAGCTAGGTTCTCTGACCTAAGGTGCTAGTGTATCTCAGTGTAATGAAGTGTGTCAAGGAAGCCAGTTCATTCCAGTCCCCATCAATGCATCAGTTACATAAAAAGCGCATTATGTAAACAACTTTTAAAGCATCACCTCTTCTGGTTCCATTTGTCATTGTACATTTTCAACACATAATTTGATTCTCTGTTGTACGAGAGAGCGTGTTCCATAATTTCTTTCACAAGTAGCAGAAATAACCTTATTCTTATGCTACTGTAGCAGCCCAGGAGGCAAGACAAGAATATATTACAACTTCAAAATATTCTTATGTGCTTTTGCCTTTTGTGCTTTTAGCAAAATACTGTACGAGAAGAAAATTATATGATAAGCCTATAACAGCGAATTCCTAACCACAGGACCCTTCAGCTTTTTCTGTTTTGTTTAGATGTGTGTTTTGTCCCATTTTGATTTTTCTTTGTTTCCTTCATTCTGTCCTTCCTTCTCATCAGTAATATTTTTATAGCCAATATTGTTTTTACTACTTTCAGTCCCACTGTTGCTGATTTGAGCCATGCTCTCTGACAGTGCTGAAGGGTAGTCTAATGCCTCAGCATTTTATTTAAAAAGGACAAAATAGATCCAGCACATGTCAAGGCTACAAAAGTTCATCTCTCCCACTGAAAAACAAACTTCTCGACAGCAAACTCTCTCTCGCTTTTCCGTCAAGGACCATGCAGCCCCTTGTGCATTGCGGGCATTCTTCTCCAACTGACCAGACTGCTAAGATACCACTTGAAGCTTTGATACATAAACAACTGTTCGCTGTTTTGTTTTTTTGGCTTCATTTAAATGACATTGACTAAATCTGAACTTGTGGTTTGAGTTCCTGCTGTGAATCGAAAGATGTGGTTTTGTTCCATTCCTTTTTACCATGACCAGACTCAACCCAGGTCAATGCTCCCTTCTCTGCTTGTTTATTTAAACAAACCGTGTCTTTAAATAGACACCATTCAGCAGAATTGTTGCAAATCAAATATGTCAGCCATGCCATGCTTTATTTGTAATCTTCAGTACTGTAATACAACATGCCTATCTGACCCACACCTGCTGGAACACTAAGATACTGAAAAGGCCTTATATACAAGATGAGTCACTTTATACTGTTCAGTCGGTGTGACATATCCATCAATTTAAATACTGTATGAACATTTAGTCAGTATTGGCACACTGAACTATTGGGCATCTATGGTGCCCAGAGGCTGAGGTCTACTTTAGTCACCCCCCTAACCCCCTCCAGAGTTTTCCTGTAGTGCCACCAGCATGTCAACATTTCACTTTTCTGTGACGTTTCTCAATAGCTATTGGAAAGATTGGCCTGGAATTTAAGTCGTTCATGGTTGCCATAGAATAAATCTTGGGGACTCTGGTGAGCTGTGACTTAAGACTTTCAGTGAAATGTCTCCACACACTAAACTAAGTTGGTATGTTAGATGTTAAATATTAAACCTGCTAAATATCATCATATATGATTGTCATTTTGAACTTAACATGCTGATGTTAGCACCACCAAGCCTAGGTGCAAACGGAGCTGCTAGTGTGACTGTAGACTCTGAGTCTTGTTTTAAAGGTTTGCAATATGTTATCGTGCTGCCTTTGTAAATGCCATTGAAGGTGTGATTATGCAGTACTCACAGTTCTGTGTATGTTAAAGGCAGCCAGCTATTGATTGTGTGTGGGAGAACTGACAGTGGGAAGACTATCTGCAAACAAAAGCTTCTGTAAAATTACCTTGTCATTTTAGCATTACAAGGAGGGCAGAAAAGGAGACTGAAGCAAAATTATAGGAAATGTTAAAGAAAAGTTGATTTTATTGAACATCAGTAGGCTATTTGGCAGGTCTCTCTGAGTTAACCTGCACTTAGTAATGACTGTAGAGCAACTACATCTATCTCTGCCTTCCCTGTGGTGACTGGTGCTCTTTTAGAGGATGGGAGAATTGGGTTGGGATTAGGTGTGAGATTGATTAAGCTGCTTTTGTTCCCAAGTAGGAGGTGGTTTCTAATGTAGAAAGTGCATTTATAACGCAGGCGGTGTCTGGACATAGACAAACACAAAGAATATCTCCTGCAGAGTTTGTAGATAGTCTGTAATCCATAATGCGACGGTTAAGGTTAGTGGCAGCTCTGAGAATATGAAGTCTTTTTAGAGCAGTGAATACAGTTTTATATAGTGACTTTTTTTTTGTGTTACTCAATGCTACATTTAAGTCATAAGTTTTAACACTGCCAACAAACCTATCAGGTAATTTAATATGGAGTAAACATACAGGTGGCCTTAAATTAACTGACATTCTGTAAGAATAGAGTGCAGGAAAGGATCAAAGAAAAACTAAAATAGAGAAGGAAAGTGAGTAAAGGAGGAAAAAATGTATTTTTAGCTATGTACAGTAATGCAATGTATACAGCGTATATATACAAGCTGTGCTTGACTGTCAGGGATTTACACTGGATATTTCATCATCTTGAAAAACATCTCAAAAGCATGTAAGCTAAACATGAGAAGGGCAGTTAATTTGATTTCCCTCTTGCATCTAAACTCACAAGCCAAATATGCAATCACTACAGTATCATTGAGACACATTCACAAGGCCCAGACGGATAATTAAGTCTTGGACTGTAACTCCAGCCAGGCCCACTCTACAGACCCACCTGCTTATAATGGAGTCATTTTGTTGAGGAAGCTTTCCTTCAAACAAAAGAAAAAGTGATGCAATATATTCATGCATACTAAAAGACGAATATGTTACAACTATTTTTCTTAAACTTGCAAGATGAAGGGACCACCATTTAACGATGGTAATCGTTGTAGACCACCCTTGTTTGGAAATAGCCTAGGTGGGTAAATTGTGTGCCTTGGTGGTAATTTGTTTTACTTTTGTTAGGCACAATAGACACCACAGTAAATGGTCAAAAAAGAAAAAAAAAACATTTTTAATGAATATGCCCAATAGTTGACATCATTTTAATTAAATTTACCCTAAGGAAAACACCAGATTAGGTTGGTAACAGTCACTACTTGTACCTAGACAAAGTTCTGTGGCTTAAAAAAGTATTAAGACCTACTTTGCATTTTTGCACATTTTATTGGAATGCAGATTTAATTTTATATTGATAAGAAATAGTTTTGTTCAGTCTGCAGTTAATAATTCATAATGACAAAACAAAATGAAAATACATTTTAAGAGATGAAAATTGATTAAAAATCAAAACTTTAAATCTGTTATCTACTTAAGCATTGAGACCCTTAATTCAGTAGTCTTTAGAGTTTAGAAGAAGAAATCCTATTTGCAGCATTTATAGCTCCTAGCCTTCTTGGTTAAGTCTCTAGAAGCTTTGCACATCTGGATTTGGGCAGCTTATTCCATTCTTCCTGGCAGATCCTCTCAAACTGTCAGGTTGCATAGGAAGTGTCTGAACTGCCAATGTTCAGGTCTTTGCACAGATGTTGTATGCGGTGTAAGTCTGGGCTTTGAGTGTAGATTGATGGGCCAAATGGCAATTTTATCCATGTAAAATGAAATCTACAACAGTGCAAGAAAGTGAAGTGGTCTGAACACTTTACCATCTACATGCTTGAGGGGGCAGAATACTACAGTAATCTTCCTATGTGAACATACAGTATCTCACTTTCATTATATCTCATAAATGAGAGTTAATGACTTTTATTCTTCTCTCAGGTCAACAGTCCATCCAGAGTATGACTTATTTGGTTGTAAACTCAGTGTTTACTTTTGCTCCTAAAATGCCTAATAAAAAAAAAAAAATAAATACAAGAATCAAACTGAAAATTGAATGATTTGATAATCCAATTTGCAGCACAAATCCTGAGTGATTCAAATGCCCTTTGTTGTTTCTTATTTAGGACTCTGTTGCATAATCAGCAACTAATTTGTCTCATCATCAAGAGTCCTTATTTGGTGATAATTTGATTGATCTGCCTGAAGCGAAAAAATAAACTTAAAACTATTGGATCTTGGATTTTGAAAATCCAAGTGAAAATTAGTTTTATTCCAGCTCCCCCTCCAGGGATCTTTTTTTTTGTGTGAAAATTGTCAAAAACAGAAAGAATGAGTCTGGCTTCATCAATGTCAGTCCATACAGTCCTTCTGTATGGATGTTATAACCATGCATGCCAATATCAAGAGGATGTCATGTTCAGAGTATTAATGTAGTCTGTTGCAAGTTTATTAAGTACAGAAAGTTTTAAAAAATGTATGCGGTCTAATACACAGTCCTGCAAAATTCCTACTCATGAAGGTGAACAGTTTTGTCACTTTGGAAGATGGAGTTTGAGGTGTTGTTTTTTGAATTGTGTTGGATGCAGCACCAACTCCAAAATGGCCGTACAGTTCAGTCAGGCCAGCTGACAGTCTTGGCTCGGCCCGGGACAACATAATCTTAGATGCCCCCCCAGTTAGGTCATGTTAAAGGCTGGTAAATGTTTACTGTTACCTTGCTCTACAATGACGCGACTGCCCTTCGCTTCCTCCCCCGCTCCACTTGTTCCAGCCTCATCATTATCAGCTGGTTTAAAATATGTTCTCATAAAATCCCTCAAGCCTCTACTTTCCTCTTCTCTTATTATCTTCTCTTTTCTTTACTATTCTGTGCGCCGGACTTATGCTGACCGGACATTTAGACAATTTACTGGAGAGCGCTAAATAAAGTCAAAGTCAAAGGTTGTTGTCTGTGGCCAAACCATTTATGTGTAGGGGTGAGGGTATTATTGACCACTATTTCAAGGACAATTTTGAAGAAAAAAAAAAACGCTTTATGTCACAAAAATATTACATATTTCTTTCCACAAATAGGCCCATTTTGAGAAATTATTCCTCTTGATAACTTATTGGGTTGAAGGGCCCAGTTCTGGGCCCCCCCTCTACCATGAGCCCGGGACAAGTGACCCGTTCGTCCCCCCCTGTCGGCGGCTGTGAGTTCAATCAATACCTTTTTAACGGTTTGAACCAAAAGTGAACATGATCTTCAAGAAGGATTTATTCAGCAGTACTAGATTTAGTATATATCTAAATATATACAGATATAGTGCAAAATTTGCATAGATCTGCAGTCAGGAAAAAGTGAGTAGTTTCAAACTGAAGCAGTTATTTCTTTCAAAGTCAAAGTAAACTTTATTGTCGTCTCTGCTGTACAGGTACACAGAGAGACGAGACGACGTGGCTCCAGTTTAATCAGTACAGAACAAATAGGCATACAGAATATGCAAAAAAGTATATATAAATAGAATATAAAAATCTAAACTTTCAGCTAAGGTACAATATAAAAATATACACTTTAAACTGGGAATAAGCAAAAAACAGACAGGAAACAATTTTCACATGTGTTATATCACCTTCCATGTACCTTCCATTTGTTTCTTCCTGCTTTCTCTTTGTCGCTCTAATTGCTCTTGTGGCAGCACAGAACACACTCAAAACCTGATACATTTCAGATTTGCAAAAAAATCCATATTGCATACAATTAACTGATGTTATTGTTGCAAGAATAACAGTAATTGCTTTAACAGACTTCGTCTCAAATTTGAGTGAACACAGGCTGGTACCATAGCCATTTCTCTGGCTTTTCCGCTTGGATTGCAATGCAGCTTGACAGCTCAGTAAAAATCTCTAAGCCCTTTGATCATGATATGCTCATTTCTGCATGGCTCCAAGAGGGAGTCCCACTTCAGTTACAACTCGAGTAAGAGAGCTAAAAAGGATGTAAGAGCAACTTCATCGGGTATTCTCGGTCTCCCTCAATCTATCTTTCCTGTGCTCTCAAACAGATACATACTGTGAAGCAAAATATAGGTAATAGACGAAAGAAATCAAGGGTAAAGACTAAGTTGCCAGAGCAAAAAAAGTTGGATACTGATGCAGGGGTGCAAAGAAGACTAAAGTTGATATCTAAAACTCTCAGAAGAAGATTTATGTTCAGAAATGATGCCTGGGTAAACATGTCCAAAAATCAGACCTTTAATTCCACGTTAATCCTCTTTTCTGCAGCCCTGTCCATGGCCGACACGGTTGCCCCATGGAAAAGCCTGCTAAAGGTTTGGAACACTGGCTTTGAAGTCCGATGTTTCTATTGGGATCCAAGAGTAGTTATCACACGGTAGCTTTCCCCTGAACTAAAAACTCTTGTTTGTTTTAGACTTTGTGTCTCTTATATCCCATTTGGAAGACTCAAGGTTTCATCAAGCACCTATAATATGTTGGTGATAAGAATTATTTGCCTTTTGTGATCAGTTCCCTAGATCTATGAATAGTCAGAACTAGGTAGACTTTACATGTCAGAATGTTGTAGCCATCACTGTTTGATCCCACAATGTGTTTTTATACATGAAACTCTACATCAGTCAGCACAGTTAATGAAGGTTTGTGAGTGACTGATAAAAATAATACTCCACAACATGCTGAATTGTGTGCATGACTTCATGCATATTAGGTCACATTTGTCCTCATATACTCTTATTTTTATTTAACACTGATGACAGCTGTGGCTGAGATGACAGCTGTGGGGTTCCATGTCATGCCTTAGTGTACTTGGGCAAGACATGGAACCCCAAGTTGCTCCTGGTGTGAGTGTTCCTCACTTGTAAGTCACTTCGGATGAAATACTGTAGACAGAATTAATTGCAGTGGTCCAGTCACAGGACAGGAGGGAAGGAACTGTGATTAACTTACAAATTGTGTTTGTGCTCCAACAAAAGGAGGGATTACTCAGAGGTTTAGCTTTTGCCCATTGTATTCAAAGTAACACCACTGAGGGAAACCATTTCAATTTAGAAGCAGAACTAAAGAGGTGTGTTTGTGTGTGTGTGTGTGTGTGTGTGTTTGGAAGGGAGAGAGTTTTCAAAGAATACTACAGTAATAGTTTGGTGACGCTTCAAAATGATGAATGATTTAATTTCATGTTTTGTTCTGCCCTTTGAACATTTTTATTCTGAAGAGAATCCAGTGGCAACTGGGTATTTATGTTACCCAAAAAATAAATTGCAGCACAACATTGGCAGGAAAAATTGGACATAGCATCTAATTCTTTATAGTATAGTACATAGTCATATTGCTACAAGTTGTTGCCTGAGAAATGGGGGCAATGAACCGATATGTTGCTTCACTGCTCAGACCAGGTCAGGTGCTTTCTTATTAGTTTAATTTGCAGTTTTGGCAGAGAATCACCTCAAATAACAACCACACAGTCCATGATCATAGTGTTTTTACATATGTGTGTGTAGTACATTTATGCCACTATATGTATTTTTGGCCAGTTTACCTCTTCATGCAGCTATATGGTCTGTTCTCAGTAGTAAAGCACTAAAGCACTTGATGACTCATCAATCTCCATAGATGTAACAAGGCAAAACCCACCCATTTACACACACACACACACACACACTGTTAATGTACAAAGTTTGGCCCTAGTAATTTTGCCGAACCTCTCACCTTTTAACAGTGCGACATGACTTAGCACATGCTGAGCTGCTGTCCCCTTGCAACTGCTGGGATTGGTATGCTTATTGTGAGCCCTCTGCTGCACATCACCTTTGATTTGTGTGTGCTGCACTGACTTCTTTAAAGTGGATTTCTGTATAGTGAGCACACATAAAGATCTTTGGGGACAGAAACACCTGCATGGAGTTTCATATCTTATAAATCCCAGACAACAGACAAGAGTTCTTGTTACATCTTCTTGTGCTTTAGATGAGGAGCAAAGAATGAAAATTGCCTTGAAGCCCTTGGAGTGGAGCCTCAAAATATAATTTTTTGCATGAGCAGGTATTGAAAGTACAGGTTGTTTAGCTACAATTCTGATTAAATGTTCTGAGAACAAATTATTTTATAAAATAGCACCTGCCTAAAGTGTTATTCTGTCTGTGTTTGTGTCATTATTTCTTTTTGTTCAGATATCCGGGGTTTGCAAACCTTTATGGACCAGGCGTCTCGGCTGGGTCTGGATGTTTCCTTGCAAAGGGTGGACCGCAATGTCAGCCGTGTCTTCACTGACCTCTTTAGCACGATGCGGACTGAAGAGCTCAACCGATACCGGGACACTTTACGGCGAGCTGTTTTGCTCATGAGCCCGCGAGGTGCACAGGTGTTCATCCACCAGGTAGGCTTCACAGCTGAGACTATTTTTCATCAAGTAAGCAGTAGCACAGAGAGACAGTCAATAAGCCAGGCAGAACAGGATTTTATTCAATAAAGATGACGTATGACCCTTGGAAACAGAAGAGAAATATTGCCTGAAATATGCCTAATCTGACAACTGATCAAAGTTTTTGTTGCTTCGGCTATGCTGAATGAAAACATAACCAAATAACTGTGTAATAGAAGATAATTTGTCTAGTTTTCATTGGGAATTTGCCACTAAGACTACACTGCTGACCTTTCTTATGTTAAAACTGATCAAACACGATGCAACTGCTTGTCTGGACCCATGAGTTGTGACAAAATCCAAAGCAGATGGCAGAGATCAGACTGAGATGCGTTTTGCTGTCGATACTGAGTTTGCCAGAAGAAAACCACATTTCAGGTGCCAGTACTCTCCATCGAATGTTACAAGTATATCTTTGGACAGCAGAAACGATTTCTAAAGAAAAACATTCATTCAGTCTTCTCTGCACTACCAGTGAAGGGAGTTTGTTTACTGTTCAGATCAGCAGCACTGCATATAACCGCAGGCAAAGTTTAGAATGTCAAAGCCAACTGTGTAGAGCCACAGGGGCTTTAAATCTTTCTTAGCTCATACAATTCTAACTCAGAAGCTGTTACTTACCTCTGTTTGATTTGCTCCTTCCACATCATTTTTGTTAATTATAGCAGTTGGTATCAGTGCAACTCTCCACTTCAGCGCAACACTGTTATTTCTCTTTAAATGTTGCTATGGTCAAAGTTTTTTTTTTTGTTTTTTTTGCATATATGTCACACTTTAGTGATTCCGATCATCAATAAAATTTGAATTTTACCAAGGATAACCAAAGTACATACAAAATAGATGATGATTTCATTTATTAAGTTGAGTTCAATTTCACTTGCAACACCCAGGCCTGATTACTCCCAGACCTGTTGAATTAAGAAATCACAAAGTGGATCACAATAAAAGATCTCAAAAAGCAACACATCATGCCACCATCTAAAGAAATTCGAGATGGGATGAAAAACAAAGTAATTGACATGTATCATTCTGGAAAGGATTACAAAACTATTTCTAAGGCTTTGGGACTCCAACGAATTCAATTTAATTCAGTTTTATTTATATAGCACCAAATCATAGCAAATCATCTCAAGGCACTTTACAGTGCAAGGTTTAAAACGTTGCAGAATTACACTGAAACCCAACAATCCCGCTTGAGCAAGCATAAGACGACAGTAGAGAGGAAAAACTCCCTTTAATGGAAGAAACCTCCAGAAGAACCAGGCTCGTGGTGGGTGGCCATCTGCCTCGACTGTCAGAGTGTCAACCGGTCAGAGCCATTATCCACAAATGGAGAAAACTTGGAACAATGTTGAACCCTCCCAGGAGTGGCCGTCCTACCAAAATTAATCCAAGAGCACAACGATGGTTCATCCAGGAGGAAGAACCCAGCACAACATCTAAAAAACTGCAGGCCTGACTTACCTCAGTTAAGGTCAGGGTTCATGATTCAACAATAAGAAAGAGACTGGACAAAAATGGCATCCATGGCAGAGTTCCAAGGTGAAAACCACTGCTGACCAAAAAGAACATAGGCTTGTCTCACATTTTCCAAAAAACATTAATTATTTGGGCAAATATTCTGTGGACTGACAAAATTTAAAAATTTTTGGAAGGTGTGTGTCCTATTACTTCAGGCATAAAACTAAAACAACAGCATTTTATAAATAGAACATGATACCAACAATCAAACGTGGTGGTAATGTGATGGTCTGGGCTGCTTTGCAGCTTCAGGACCTGGACCAATTGCCATAATTGATTGAACCATGAATTCTGTGCTCTACTAGAAAATCCTCAAGGAGAATTTCTGGACATCAGTTTGTGACCTCAAGCTCAAATGCACTTGGGTTATTTAGCAGGACAATGATTCAAAACACTCCCATCAAGTCCTCCTCTGAATGGCTCAAATAAAGAAACAAAACTAAGGTTTTGGAGTGGCCTAGTCAAAGTCCGGACTTAAATCTGATTGAGATGCTGTGGCATGACCTTAAACAGACCGTTCATGCTCGAGAACCCTCTAATGTGGCTGAATTGAAGCAATTCTGCAAAGAAGAGTTCCTCCACAGCGATGTGAAAGACTCATTGGCAAATGCTTGATTGCAGTTGTTGCCGCCAGGGTTGCCACAACCAGTTAATAGGTTTAGGGGGCATGGTTTGAGCATGCCTGTTTGAAAGTCATAATTTAAAAGCTGAATTTCGTATTTACTATTACTAATATCTAACTTTGTTTGCTGATTGAAGTGTGACAAATATTCAAAAAATAATCAGGCAGGGGGCAAATAGTTATTCACTGTAGGTAGTTTTAAGTAGAAGGTACAGTATGAAGGCAAATGCACAAAATCACATCACTATATATACAGTTGTCTTGTTTCCAGGATGCTGAGTTGGTATTTCCTCTTGGTGAAAAACACATTTAAATTAATATCACTCGCCAGGAAAATATAAGGCTCTGAGTTACAGTATAATATTTCTGTAGGCCATAATAAATGTATCTTTCCATCTTACTTCTTCTTTATTGAAGATAAGTTGTAGGTAGACTATAGATATATTGCTAACAGTCATGATGATGTTTTACAAAAATAAAATAAAAAATACATAGTGCATCTTTTTATTGCATTTCGAGCCTACTTACATTAAATATGACTGGAAATGGGAAACAATCTAAACAACAATGACATGCAGTACATATCTCAAAGGTTTTACTTTGGATGGACTTTTTCTATGTATATCCCCAATCGTCATGACTCATTTAATCTTTCTAGCTGTTGTGAGTGGATAATGTAGAAAAAAGCCTTAACTACCAATAAGTCAGAAACATCACTTGCATGCTAATTAGCTCCTTGTAACTGCTACACTATTATTCTAAAAGTGAAGCACTTGTAGACAAACCAGTGCACAGGTTGTGAATACACTGAGGCTTTCAGGTTTTATTAATGACATACTGCTTTGATCTTTTCTTATTTGCCAGTGAATTATGTTTTAGCACACAAATACTGTAAACATCTTTTTTTTTTCACTGGGTAGCATTTAATCTCACCAGTTATATTCTTTATCATCCCTTATACAATTAACATGGCACATGGGGGACTAAGAAAAAAAGCACAACTTCACGTCCAGCAAAAATTATCCTGTCAATATGTTAATATATTAAAAGTGGTGGGGATTTTTTGATTCATCAAAGCTTCATTAACACCTTAGTAACTGTTGTCACGGA
The DNA here is from genome assembly GCA_032362345.1 of Sandelia bainsii. Classification (NCBI taxonomy): domain Eukaryota; kingdom Metazoa; phylum Chordata; class Actinopteri; order Anabantiformes; family Anabantidae; genus Sandelia; species Sandelia bainsii. Next base: position 2,308,527 of record JAUMHL010000008.1, on the reverse strand, counting down.
GCGTTTACACTCCCTACAAGGACAGGAGGGAAAATGTAAATACGGTAATATCTGAATGGAGAATGATGACGATTCCTTGGAAAGTTAAGGACTCATGAACTGATCAGAAATTCATCACAGCTGACTGTTTTCATGATGGTAATGTAAAAGTTACAAAATGTGGTTAATTAGTGGGATTAATAGTCATCTCAGTCATTTGTGCAAGGGATGACAAAATGCATTCATTTGCATTAAATTTGCATTATTTGTTGTTAGACTATGTGAAGTTGATCAGCTGTAGCAGGGTAGTTGTTCTGTTCAACAGAAAGGCCCGCTCAGTTTCCTGTTCTTCTCTCAGTTTCCCATTTGTGTTTTTCAGAGTTTAAGTAGTTTCATTATTATTTTCCTGTCTCTCGTCTACTCTGTTCTACACTTCTGTTCACTATATTTTCCATATCTGCTTAAATAAATAGATGGATTATTTAATGTGCCTGCAGGGAGACACAAAATGACCACAAAGATGCAAAATGACAATGAAGAAGCTGAAAAGAGAGTCAAAACTACTTCGAATAGATGGAAAGTACTTACATAAGCTCCTTTCAGACATGTTCTCCTTTCCATTAACCACATCTGAACGTGTCAGCTTGATGTCTGAATGAGCACCATGGTCACTTTTCCATAAAATTTGCAGTGGCAGTCTTACTAGTTTGGGTGCATTGGTAGACAGCAAGTATATGCCCAGCCTTACATGTCTATATGTAAGGCTTGTCTATGTCTGTATACAGTCACATTAATTGATAGGTTTAGGATCATTTTCTGAAAGAAAAACTAGCGTAGGCCTTATCTAGTGAAGGACTGAGGTCAGGATGTCAGGGAGAAAACATGGGAGGTGTGGGACTATTTCGAATTATTGGTCGAAAACTAAAAAAACAGTACACAGTTGGACTGCTTAGTCCTTGTTTCTGACCTTAATCACCACTGGAGGGAACTTGCATTGTGGATGGAAAAAGATGCAGGGACAAACACTACTAAGGGATCCAGCAGCAGTAGACACTAACAGAGGACGATGACCAGTGCCAATCAATAGAAAACACAGTAAAAAGCATTCATCAATCTATTCACTGGAATGTCAGCCAGATTATGTGACACATGATAATTTATTGCCACAAATGTCCTGAAATTCAAAACTCCATGGGCTGCACCATCAATTAAATTATTGCGCTGAAAATGCAAAGAGCAGCTCAGAGTGTCAGTCTGTTATTACAGTCTTTAATTAAACATGTTAAAAACGCATAATATCATTGATGTCTGTGTATAAAATGGCCTTAAACTAAAATAATCTCACATGTATGATAAATACTATAATCTTGTGTGTCGTGGCTCTCTCTGTCACAGTCTTTATGTCTGAATGAAGCTGTGAGGAACATTAGCATAAATGAGAACAATGTCTAAATGACAGAAAAGCAAGTTACATATCCCATATCTGAAAAGGACTATAATTAGAAAGTCACCATATAGAGATGCAAAACAACTGCAAAGAGACACAGGTCAATGACACTAGTAGTGAGTCTCTGCCCAGGGCTTTGTTTTCTTATAATCTGTCCCTGTCTCCTTAATCCTCAATAAGGTCAAATAATGAGGTGAGGGGCAAAATGTCCTAAAATGCATTGGTCAGATGAAAGAGAAGAACATCTGAAAGCCTGACAGATCATCAAAGGAACAATATAGATAGATCAATAATAATTGTATTTTCAGGGTCTTCACCTGGCTATCATTGTTGACCATGCATACATTAGCAAAGGCCATCTTAGGTCACAGATTTTATTCTATTCTGATGATGCCCTACTTCCCTGAGTAACATATTCGGTCACAAGTCTGTTGTCACTTCTCCAGTCTACTCTCAGGCCGCAGTCATTTCTCATACTTTGAAAAAGATGCATATGTCATTGACAGTGTCTGTGCTTTACGCTGAAAATCTGGGTTCTTGTTTTCTCCCATCCAGACAGTTGCCATCTCATCTCTTGTTCACTTTGGCCATGAGAGGATGTAGCGTCTTCTGTCAGCTTCAGTTCCGCCTCATTCCTGACACCCAACTTCTCTCTGTTCCCTTCATGATAGGGGAACTTCACTTGAGTCACACAAGCCTTTCAGAGGGCCATAAAGTGGAAATTTAAGCTTTCAGCTCTCCCATTTTCACGCCCTTGGGTTGTATTAGTGAGCCTTTGCTAAATCGCATACATAAAACGATGTTCATTTAGGTACCAAAAAACTTGACACATTTTATGAGTAACAAAAGTCACTCGCCAATTAATTGTCAACAGTGCAGCTCCAAGCTATATATCTTGAAGACACTCAAATTAGATTTTTGGCTCTCTGGGATCTGGTTTGGGGAGATACTCATTAATTTTCACCAACATTGATTAAATTGCTTTAAGCTATTGGAATACCTGTACTAAATGTCTAACTATGCCTTACACACACACACACACACAAAATAAAAAAATAAAAAAATTGTCTAGCACTTAACAATTCCTAGCATGTTTTCTTCTTGACAAGTTTTGGGTCTTATCAGGGCTCTTAG
>JAUMHL010000008.1:2288437-2305867 GCA_032362345.1 Sandelia bainsii | reverse complement strand
CCCAAATGGTAATTGCGTGTGTCTTCCCCTTGTAAGTCACTTTGGATAAAAGCGTCTGCCAAGTAAAGTAAAGTAAACTATGCCTTACTAGTAAAACAAGTAAATAAGTGTCTATATTAAATATATAATACATATGTGTTTAGATAATTTTAGATTCATTTTTAAGTCGGCAACCAACCTTTTCCAGCTTCTAGATAAACTTTCTAGGTCTGGGAGTATTTTAGTCTGTATCAGTTTTAATGCAATATAAGTGAAATATTTCCTCAGTCTCTATTTAATCTCTCACTGTGTCACACTGTGCTTGTGGGACACTGGGCTTCTGAAGGTGTTAATGTGAGAGGAGACAGATAGTGTCAGTTGGCTAGCCAGCTCTGTAGGCCAGTTGATGGATGGAGCAGAAGGTTTTGGTGAGGTATGCCTCATGTGCAGCGGCTGCACCAAGCTACAAGAGTGACAAGAACTGCTGCCTGCTGCCAGGAAACGTGCAAGGGAGAAAGAGATGCTGTGCAGGCTGGCAGGAGGGTAAGGAGAGGAAGACAGGAGCACAGAGAAAGAACACGACTAACAGGGGTACAAATATTAACATTTAAAATTTGTTTGATTATCTGAATCATTTAAGTGTGGCAAATACGCAAAAAAGTAAAAAAAAAAAAAATCATCAAGGGTACAAATACTTTTTCACAACACTGTATAAAGGGCGGGGGGAGATGGATGTAGGGAGAAAGGTCAAATATGAGGTATAGATGTGAAGCTACAAGAGGGTTCAGCATAATAAAGCACCTCTGTATGAAACATTAATGGATGAAATCTAATGGAACAGATGGCCATGAAGAGAGACAATAGTCTCGCTGAGTACTTAGAGACTGGGCCTGAGTATGGTATTTGACAGGCAGTACCTGAATGCAATCCAGACTGTGCATCTAATGTGGAAAAGATGAAAACCTGTCCACAGGTTTTTCATATTTAATATTTATATATTTCATTCAGGTGGAAGAAGGGACAGTTTGTTTTCCTCAAAATTCAGCATAGACTATATTGTATTTTGTTACCATCACTCCCTTTTAAACTTAAATGGAAACATGCCTCCAGCAATAACTGCAGGAGCATCTGATGACATTTCAAAGCACTGGCATATTTAAGAGAATATCTTAAATGGCCATAGTAGTGATTTGGTAAGGCTATCCAAATTCTTCTAACGCTCATTATTACTATCGCATTTTAATGCTGTTTTCACAATGAATTTCTGCATTTTGTTTAATAGGTTGTGACATTCACCAGCCAGTGTTGGTGCTGAATTCCCTGTTTATTTTGAGTTGAGGTTATAGTTGTACAGTAATGAAGAACTGCTGCAACTGCTGTATCAGCTGTGTGATATATATATTGAATTTTAGACTCTGTCTCTGATAGTAAATATTATCATTATTCAATTTTGTCACAAATCCTCAGATTAAAACTCAGATACCCTGAATCCAACACTTTATGATAAAAATCTGAAACTTTTTTATTTGTTTTTCCATCTTGACTAAAAGTAAAATTTAAAGCAAACACACCCAGTGGTGTTTGCAGGATGAATGTGAACTGCCAAAGGATCGAAGCCATCCATTAGATGACCTTCGCCTGCCACACTAAATCATAAAACTTTCCTCTTGACTTCTTTAAAGTTATATCCTTAGAATTTAGCTTTTTCTCAATCCGCTACTTCACGGACCGTTTCTGCCAAGTGACGCATCTTGTCCTACAAATATTAATTTCAAAGGGAAGGAGGCAATGCCATCACTAAGCAAAAATACAGAAACTATTTGTATGCTCTTTCAAGTCTTTGCTATTCAGCAGAACTGTGCCATGAAACCTAATTTAATTCCCTTGTCCCCCGAATAACTTCCCCCAGAATAACTTCAGCAAGAGATCAATTAATCTTGCTTGATGGTTCAAGTGATTTATTTCAATAAATAATTCCTTTGATCATTCTGTTTTGTCCACTTGCTTTTTATGGGTCCTGCTGTGTGACAAAACATTTATCAGTAAAACAGTGACTTTACTTTTTTTTCTAAACTACGATAAAAGCACGTAAGGACTTTTCAGAACATATCTGTGTAGACGTTTGACTGCTTGGCAGACGAGGCTGAGGTGTTGGAAACACATTCACTTGTCAAGATTTGAGACCATGAATCGCTGTTTAAAAATGGACCCTCGTGACATGTGAGTGTGAGATGCAATAAACAAATTTGCCATTGTGAAGAATTGTGTTCTGATGTCAAGGACTCTTCTGTCTTATTGTCAAAACTGCTTGTGGATGGCGAATTTATTAGCGACCCGAGTCCACACGCTATTATGAAGTGCTTTGAAAAAAGACAGCGATGATGGCTTTTCTACAGTCCTATTGACGTAGCAGCTTGCAGGACACAGCAAGGGATATGCGTGCACACACATGCAAGTCTAAACACACACTTCACTCACATTTTTTCTGATTTGAAAGCCATGGATGCTTCTTGACAGTAAGCTCTTGCTTTGTAACATTTTTGTCCTTACAGTTGTTTTGTCAAAGTCAGCGTGTCACACTTTAAATTCATTATGGAAGAAAAATTTGTCTGCTTTAAAGTTAAGGTGACAGGGTGAAAATACCATTAAAAAGATTCCAGCTATAGACTGTATATATAAAAACTGGTAGCATTAGAGTAAAGGTTCAATCTTAATCTGCCATGTTTCCAATCTAAATATTCCTTTTTATCTGTCATGCTATAAGTTTTTATCAAACTTTAGAAAATGTCAAACAGTTTCCACCAACATCACTTCTCAGCAGTAAACGCTGATGTCCACTATATTGGTCTGTCTTCATTTCCTGTGCTAGTAGTTCTTTTCCTATTTCAAACGTTCCCCTTAGTTTTACAGATGAGTAGTAAAAAGTATGATCAAATTCTCATTGCTGTGCTTATTTTTCTTTTTTTCACATTTTTGAAAATATTCCAGCATGCTGCACAGTTGTGTCTTGGCACCTGGAATTTGGTGCTCCCTTAGATAAAAATAAAACTGGCCATGACCTGGAAGTGTTTATCCCAGCATGACTCATTAACCTGACAGAGAGAGCAGGGTGTTGGTTCAGGGGAGCATAGTGCTGGCACAAACAACATTCTTTGCATACATGAACACACAGAGAAGGGTGCACACCTTCACTGCATCACCTCTCATTCCTTCCCCAGATCCATCACTGCCAGCTCTGTCTACACCCCCTCTCTTAGTGCTAATGACTGAGGCCAGGTATAATTAAAAAGCTCTAAAAGTACTTCTCAGTCTGATTTTTTTTCACACTAGAAAAACATACTTGGAGACACCCAGATTCAATTAGACTGGGAAGCAGAATACAAATGAAGGCCACAGTGTGTTATTGGTTGTGAAAGAGTAGATCTCTAAATCATACACACTGCACCTTTAAGGAGGAGTTAGGAAGACATTTGGCGATTTAAGGGTACTGTTTGATGGTGAAACAAAGCTGTTTTTTTTAAAAATATCTAACTCTAACAATCAAGTATTACAATTTTTTCAAGGCACTATAAAAATAATGAAAAATCTGTGCACCAGAGGCCAATATATTCTGACTTTTAGTCTCTAGTATCGGTCAAGCTCCTAACTGGATTTGCCACTTTGCATAATTCAATTTAATGGCATTTTTGTTATACTATCCCTGTCTAGTAAATGCCCATGTGGCAAAGACCATCTGCTATAAATTTGCTTTTTCAAGCCCAGTCTTGATTACATCATTAAGGTTGTTTTCTCTGATTTGATAAAGCTCCTCTAGAGCCACACCAGACAGTTTGCCACTGTTTCTACAGTGCGTAGCACTCCCTATGACTAGTAAACTAATTCAAATGTCTGAAAGTTGTTTTTCGTTAATAACTTCTATCTCTAAATAATCAATAAAGTGTAAAATTTGTCCATCCAGCACAAAAACTACTAGTTGCACTTTAAGATTGCCACTGAAGTCCATGCACATACATTATGCACATTCTGAAACACAAACTGTTATAGCCCACCAGTGTGCAGTGGGGCACTGGTCACTGGGATAGAGTTGTCAGGGCACTGTAACCTCAGTCATCATCAGTCGAGGACCAGAGGTCTCGCTTACCATCCGCTGGCATTGTTCCCTCCTGGCTTAAAGATCCCACCTCTGGACCCCTGTCCTCCCCCTCTGACCCTCACTGCTGTTCCTCTATTCCATTTTCCTCCCAATAACAGCATGACAAATTGAGCCTGCCAGAAAACGATCTATCATTGTCCTACATCTCATCCTCTCCTACCCTCTGTTCCCTCCTCTTCTCTCTCTATCTCTTTTCCCTTTCTGTCCCTGTTACAGAACATTCCCTTTTCCCTCGTTGTATTTTTCATATCTTAATGGTTTCATGTTTCTTTCTACATGGGCACTTTATCTTTCTGCCCTAGCTTTTCCTTTCATAACCTCATTGCCCTTTGTATAACTGTATATGTTTGTCTATGTCTCCATTTCTCTTCCTTTGTGTTTTTCTTCTCAACCTCTCTTCAAACTTAGGGATAGGGTTAGGGATATTAACAAGATACAGAAATACACAGATATTAGCACAGGTGTTGCAGCGTGTCATTTTGTAGTCTTTTTATACTCAAACAAATACTTAACAAACCTCAAACCCATTCCTGGCTTGAAGCAAAACAATTTAGTTGACCGTGACTAAATTCTACAAATCAATGTGATTTTTCTACACAATAAGTGTTATTGCCATGGTGCATGGAAAAACTGAAGTGTATACTGAGAAAACATTAATTGCTTGGTGTGATGAATAAATGCTGCAGTTTGAGAGGTAAATAACAGATGGCTTCCTGTATGTCCATGATCAATTAATGCCACCTTCTGGAAACTTGAGAGAAACTCAGCAAGTTTCTGTGACCATGACTTTGAGGTATTCAAGATGAGTTTTGCTATGCATACAATAGGTTATCTTTAATGGTGCAGCACTTTGTAAGAAAGTATAGTTCACTCTAGCAAAAACTAAATAAAATCACCTCTTCGGGTACATATTTCATGGGAGGGCGGAATAATCAAGAGAAATTGTTGTATATCCAAACTCTGGTATTAAAATTGAAACCCGGGCACTTGGCAAGCTCTTTACTTGATGGATTGTTATTACTTGCACAAGTATGAATCATCTGCTGAAGTTAAAGAGCTTTTCATAAATAATTTGCCTTTTCATAAGTAATGCTGGAGAATTAAAACTTTGGTGTATTTGACATAAAGCCTTATCCCTTCACATTAATCACTGTCAGCAACTTTTTTTTATGTGGGAAATGTCTCTCAAATTGTAAATAACATAAGAATTTTGTTAGTGATTATAATGAAAATGATGGTGTTGATGCTGGTGTAACAGAAGTAATGATCATGGTGATGAGGAAAATAAGTGAGGAAACAGCAATATTGACACCACTTCTCTATAACTGTAGCTTTCTAGTGTCCGTGATCACTCTAACCTTGTCCTTTGCCTCACCTCAGCGAGAGAAGGACATATTATATCCTCTCTTTATCAAACAAAAGGCCTTCTCAGTTTATTTATTTCAGTTGCAGTACCCAAAACACATTCTTGTCTTGACAGAGGGTGATAAACTTTGATTGATGGTTTGTGATTATGAGTCATGCTTAGCATTATTGAAACACTAAACCCCTTGGGCAATTTTATTTCTTCGGGAGGTAAAAACATTTAATCTCATAAACGGTGCCTGGTGAAGTCTATCTCATTCATCTGGTGACCTCTAGAGTTGTATATAAGTGTCAGAGTTGCTTTCTCCATGCCTTCTTGTTGTTCCCTTCTTGTTTAGGTAAACAGTACATCCAGCTGGTTAGGACATGTTATGTGCACTTGTGTGTCTAATAATTATAGTTTTTTGTGTTTTAGATTTATTCCAAGCAACTTCTACATTTTTGCAAAATACTTTTGTAGTTCATATTCTTGTTTAATTGGAATACAACACAGTTACTTTGTCTCTATACGTTAATAGTGTCATCGCCCTGTGTATTGTCTCCCTGCAGTGTAATATGAGATGCAATTATACCAAAACCTTACAATATTGTCAGAAAGTTCTGACTCTGTGAAATTGTTACTGTGGGCTCAGTATTATTGCTCAGTTCCCAAGCGGCAGACTCAAAATACACTAACAGCTATAAGGGTAATTGCAAAGGCAACCACTTAGAAAACAAGTACTGTACTAGTAGCGAGCACAGAGCCAAAAGCCTTGGAGAAAATGTTCAATTAAAGTATAGCCTCAGTGGAAAGAATATAAATAAACTCCACTTTGTCCTTTTACCTGTTTAAGTGCATAATTTTTAATTTCCTTGTTTTGCACAAATATGTATGAGTCAATGTTCAACATGTGCACATGCATATTCATATGTTCTTTGATGTCTCATTCGCAGGTCTGTGTTAACACCCACATCTGAAATGACCATATACTGTATCTAATTTATTCATAACAGGTGTAGATGAGGCTACAATATGCAGGTGGCCTTATCCAGTAAGCAGCTATAATCTCTTCTCTATATCTGCCAGAATGTGTTTATAAAAGTGAGATTTCTGAAATTATATCAGCAACATAAATAATTTTTATTTAGCTATTTTTCAGTTTTTTACTTGTGTTTTAGTCAGTAAATTACCAAAACATCCTGATATTACACTTGTTTTTGGTTTGTTTGGCCTTTTGTTTGTTAGTTATGAAGTAAAATATAACTGTTCTGTTTTAGTCTTATTTATAAACCTCGTTTTTTACTGTCTAAAATCTCACAAAGGAATATAGATTCCCTCCTATCAATAGTAATGGGGATTATGTATTCTGTCCCTGTCATTCACTGAAGCTATTATTTATGCAACAGGTCATCAACAGCTCAGTGCTTAAGCCTGCTGTTATGAGAAAAGTTTTGCCCACAAGCCTGTGGGAGTTTCATAGGGCTGTGAGTGCTTCTGCAGTTGCATTAGTGGATTTACTTTGCATCTGGAGCATTGAATGAAATCTTCAACAGATTTTGGTGTAAAAACTCAAATGTAAAGAGTGCTCTTGAGAGAATCACTGTAAATGCTAATGTGTAAATTAGCACACGGGGACATATTTTGAACTAAGATTTCACACTCAGGAATGTAACTGCCAGCCGTCATCGGTGATCTTGTATTTAAGTGTAAAAGAAAAATTATACTGACAAACTTTCCGTCAAATTAAAACTGGGACCGTATTAGAAATACACCCCACGAGTTTCCAATCCATTTTTTTTACTTATCCTTCCATCCATCTGCCCTTCTAAACTCTTCTTTACTTTTCTCCCAAGGGCAATCCACACAACCTTTTGCTTTATCTGTTTTTTCCCCCTATCTCCATGTTTCACATCTCCTGATAAACATTTTTGCATGCATACATACAAACATTCATAAGCAAACATGAAGGCACACACACTGATGAAGGCAGGTCTCTGTGTTGCTATATTTGTCTATGGGCTTTGTGACTGTGACGGTGGCTGTGTTTTTTTTCTTCTCCCAACCAGCTAAAGAAACTAAAGAGTTCAGAGGTCTCTAGACTTCCTGGAAAATAGACATTTGCTGTCTCATTATAGTCATAATTAAGACACCTCTACAGAGCAGCAAATATAATTATGGTTACAACAGAGATACAGTGAAAAGTAGTTATCATCCAAAGCTAAACTGACTGGGTGGCATTTAAATCCTGCAGAATAAAAGTAAAGGTTTTCTCACCCTTTCCAATTTCCAGAAGAGCTGCCACGTACTTGCTGCATTCGGTTGAAAACTTCAATGCACTGAATTACTGACAATTTTGACAAGTATGAATTGTTCCTTACACGACCCTTTTTCTTTTTTTTCTTCATCTCTTCCTTTCACTGTCTTGGTGGTCCAGTGATTAAACTCATGATTGGGTTCAAGTCAACTTGAACCTAGCCACTCATGCACAGTGGCTCATATAGTAAAAGCAGCTAGAACACTGACATGACATGTCTGAGTGTCATGAGTGAGACTGTCTCATTGTGAAGTTATCATCTAGGTTAATGTCCACATGAAGTCTTCATGAGAGGTCCTTTTGTAAAAGCATTTCTTCAGCTGACCTGATTTTCTAATCATTTGATTTTACATAATTAGCTACCATTGTCTACAGTATGTTTTTCCCTTTTTGTTAAATTTAGAACTTACATTGGCTTATACACCCATATAGTATGGTAATCTAAACTGTCTGCTCTTGTTCCTATTGAACAAATATCCAAACAATTTAGATATGTCATGGAAAAAGGATACAGTGGCTTCTTTTGTTGTTTGCAATTTGTGTAATTATTTCCATCCAATTAAAATGGATGGGACTTCAAAGCCTAAGAGATAACTATCATAATGTTTCATTAAAGCATCTTTGTTAGTGGCACTTCAGACTTTTCTATTATAGCTGATCTCTCAAGAGCTTTACGTGATATTCTTTTCATATCTCTCAATGAGTGTTTATTTGAAGAATATTAGTTTAAATGCTGAAATCCATGTTGTCAAAAAAGTTATGAAAATTAATCCATTAAGGGAATTAAGTGTAGCATCATTTAAGTGTTAAACAGAACAAACAAACATTGAAAGATACTGCAAATACATATTAGTTACAATTCATAATAGCCATTCCCAGCTTACACAGGGCATGAACCAAGCCTCTAAGCCTGACAAGAGATACCTCAGACGGGAAGGGCTATATAAGTGCTCTGAGGCTTCAGGGTGTGTGGCGGGGGATAGATGGATGAAGAGGAGGTAGTCTGCTGTCCAGGATGCCCTGTAGAATCTCTTCCAGATCCTTCTTTCAAACAGGCCTTTTCAACCCTCTATTCAAAAAGCAGTAATTGCATCATTTTTCAAGCCCCTTGCCTCTGTCTGACTGTGAAACTGGCCCCATTAATCAAACTAATGGAGAAGTAAGTGATTTCAAAATATAGGCTTTGATCATGCACTCTCTATCTTTTCTCACAACTCCACCCTTTTCTGAGCTTTGGGGACCCCTCTCCTCCCATATCTATCTTTTCTTACAGACCCCTTTATGCACTTTATTCCACACTGTATGGAAATATGTCTGTGAAGATTCTCAGTCTGTATGGAAAATGTATTTTAATATGTCCTTTTAGGCTTCTGATATTGTACTGTGTAAGAGCTTTTTCTTTTGCACATTCTGGCAGTGCTGCCACTCTTTGGCTTCAGAGCTGAGTTGATTTCCAGTATAGCAGAGCATCAAACTGCATATATGAGGTTGTAGAAAATGGTCACTCTAAAATCATTGTGGTCTATTAGCGGGCACTGTGTCCCAAACAGTCAGAGTTCAGACACATTTATTGATCTTGATGAGACAGATTAAATTAAAGTGCTCCTTAGGTATATTGAAAAGCTTGTGCTAGCTATAAAGCAGCATAACCATTACTTGAGGCCACTACCAGAGCATACTGGCAAATTAGATTCTTTCCAAATCAGACGTAAACCACCGCACAGAGGAAAAAGTCATTTATACAGCCACAGTGGCCTCTAGGGGAACACAAAAAAGCAGGTACACTTGCTTTTATTAGAGCATGTTTACTTAATTTATTGTCTTAACAACTGCTACACACACCAGGCTTTGTTCTCATTGTCCCAGTGTTGTTTACTGTGAATTAATGCATTTAAAGCCTCTATAAAAAATACTTGTGGCCTTGAACAAGTATCATACAAACAGTGTACATTGTCTCCTCAGCACATTATTATACAAGGCTGTGAAGTATATTCTTTCATGGCAAGTGATAATAAATGAAATGTGTTTTTTTCACCAAGAGGAAATCGCTTCTCTGCATCCTGGAAACAAGCCAATTGTATATACACTCTATAGAATGCTGATTAAGCAAACCGTATCAAAAACATATCAGAAAACTAGCAATATCTCTTTAAGGGATCTACTTGGCAAAATGGCATTGCCACTGCCTCCCTATTTCCTTTTTCCCTCCGCCTGCTTGGCTGTCAGTGCTGTTTGGAATTAGCATTATTTCAAAACTTAAACTTTCACACGCCTCTGTATATAACACCTCTTCTTTCCCTTGTTGTTCAGAGAAGACATGTCTCACCCTGTGCTGACATAATTAGAATGAGATCCATGTTCATCTTTGGCCCAGTTAACCTCCTACTTTTATCACTCTTGCTCCTTCCTATTTATTTCGTATTTGTCTTCCCACTTATCTTGCTTACTTGTTCCTAATCAGGCACTTTGGTGCACAGAGCTAGTCTACTTACCCTGACCTGTAATACTGTAATACTCACCAGCAAGAAGATGTACTGGATTTCTCTGAAGATTGGGAATATTGCAGTAGTTTATAAGAAAGCTTTATTTAGTGATGGGTACAAAGTATTAACACTTTGTGCTAGGTGTACTTGTTTCTAATTTGTTATGGCCTGTGTTTCTGTATTGTCATCATTTTACTCTCAGCATGTGTTCTCAGGGTTTTCCTTTAAAATATCACTGCTTACCCCAATGAAGACTAGAGGAGGTGGGAGCTCATTTGTATATATGAAGAAAGTCTATAACAAGTTTGTTATAATGGCATTTGTCTATTTTTTAACCTTTATTTAAAGAAGGCTTCAGCATGAGTGGTTGTTTTCAGGAGCTTCTTGACTTTTACACATCTGTAGTACAGAGAGCTGCCCAGTACATATACAGTAAATACTCACCAGTTTTTCCCACGCCCCCAGATTATTCATATTCTTAATGGACTTTTGAAAATGAATCTGTGATGATGAATGTGAAGTAAGGAGAATTATATTTTCTCTTAAGCCTTACAAACCTGGTCAAGGCCCAAGACAAACTAATATTAGTGTTAAGCTTTGGATGTAATGTAAATAAAATAATGACAGCTATGCTGCTGGACAGTTTGAAGGTTTAAAATATCAATTGAAATAGGCTAAACTGTGCCAAATTGACAATTTCACTGGAAGTACAGAACAAGGCGATATAACAGCTTATACAAGATGGCAGATGGCAAAATTTACATTTCACAGACCCAGATGAACTCAAAGTATGAATTTTTTGTACATGTTGAACATCGCGCATATCAACTGCTGAAACTGATTTTAGAAGCATCTTATCATTGTACTTTAGAAAAAATAACAGTACTTCTTATCCATATACACTCAAGTTACCTGAGGCTGGTCATTGCAATTTTTGGTGTAGAGAGTTTAGTTCACAGTCCACCCAAGTTTAAATTCAGGCTTTTGCTAAAACAAGAATAGTGGAGGAGGGGGGTGGTGTGGATGTTGTGCCACAGAATCATGTCTGACACTGTTTTATCGCATCATGATTAAGCTGTCTTACCTTACTACCACATTGATTTTTTTCAGGTTTCTCACCTCACCTTTATTTTCACTCTCCTGACAGCCGTCTGTGAGTAGTGACTTCGAGGCAGTTTCAGCAGTATGAGAGTGTGATAATGTACCCGCAAGCAGGGTTACAGTGGTGTGTGTCTGTAGTCATCTGTAAATGTGTCTGATTCTCCTCTGGTGGGCAGTTTTTTTCATGGAGGCAATGGGAGAAACAAGGCCACGCGTAAAGGATTCATGGGTGTCATGTTAGGACAAGTGTTATAATGACTATAGAGGTCTTTAATGAAAGGGCCCAATAATGACTTTAGTGCAACGGTCTTAGCATGAACTGTAACCAGAGCAGTTTCTTTCTGGTGATTACGTCTCAGCTTCCATCTAAATCAACTCTTATGTAATACTAAACAAAGTTGAGTGTCAGTCTGTTGCATTTACTCAAGCTCCTGAACACAAAACTATTTCAAGAAGTTTAATAAGAGTTAGGAGATTTCTGTTTGTGGTGTTTTGCAAGTAGCCACCTATTCTGCTCTACATGTAACATTGACTAGGGACAATTTTAATTATTTATATGTTTCCAAATAAAAGTCACTTGCCTTTCTCTTGAGATGTTTTAGGGTGTGAACTTCACTGTGTTTCAATATTATAAGCTAATGGCCTTGGAATAGAACATAGCGCTTTTATGGAAAGCAGTTATTGTATTTTGCTCACCTGGAGTCACTTGAGGTAATGTTAGCAAATGGTGTCATCCATTATTCAGTTGCATTTAAATAGGAGTATGCTTCTTTGCAAAGATCCAGTCCTGTGAATTACAGATTTTTTTAATACGATTTGGCATGTCAGCTTTGTTTCGAGTGTTCCTGGTCGTGTCCAGGCATCCTAATTTCAGGTTATCTGTTAGTTTGTCCTGAAGACTAGGGTTGTCATGCTCTTCATTCTTGATCGTTCCTGGCAAATAATTTCATAAAATAACAGAACTACAAAAATTCTTATGCTGTCTTCAAACTACATGATATAAGCACAACCAGACAGATTTGGGATACTGGGACTGAAATTGACTTCTGATGTGACAGTTTATAATTTGATCTGGAATAGTGTGTCAGTGAGCAACAAACAATGCTGTATATGTGGCGACTCATGATGTGCCAACACAAAGACGAATTAGACTTTTTCAACTTCCCACAACATGTTGGGTGACACTGATGTCACAAATGTTACAATCAACCTAGTGAGTGCTCCCATTAGGACTAAGATAGCAAATCACTCACTGGAGAAGGGAGAACTCATGTATAGACGGATATATCAGGTCTATCAAGTCGACCCCTCCTTCTGATGAACTCAAATTATTCACATCAGATTGTTGAGGACTGTAAGCAGTACCAAAGTCTAGTTTATCCCTTGGCCAAGCCATGGCAAGAATTTATGACTCCATGATCACTTAATTAGATACAGTGACCTCTTGTCACACAAAAAGTATTATGTAGTCTAGACCCAATGTTAGAGAGTGTTACTGTACACTGTGCTGTTTTTAATACATTATTTTTGTTTGTGTTATCTAAATGAATAAAGTATGTCTTAGGGTATTGCTTTTTACAGTACACTGGCTATATATCTGTTTGCCCTTGTGTTGTAACTGTAGTCACAGATGAACAAAATAACTTTTGGTGAGGTAATCAGTTTCTTCTCTGTTAATTATCGCGGGTTATTACATCCATCAGCTGGGCAATAAAAATTCAATTGGAAATATCATCAAAGATCCACAACATAAATTTCCCCCAGGTGCAGGGGTTTAGTTTATGTTTAGTGCTTCCTCAAGGGCACCCTGCAGAAATGGAAAGTAATCCATTTTCTGCTAAGATATATTGTTCCAGAAGTGTACTTTTGTGTCTTATTTAAATGCTAACAAAGCTTTAAATTTGTTCAAAGCAGGGCATGTTTACAATATCACACATTCAATGAATTGCTGTCTTTTTACAATGTGTAAAGATTTCTGTTTGGGCTGTGAAATAGCAAAGCTATCAATGTACTTAGATGTTGCAACCTGACTAAAATGTCTGATTCTAAAGTTAAATAACTGAATATTTTTTTGCTTGTAATTCTTGTATACATCTAAACCCTTCAGTCTGCCTGGCTGTAAAAGTAGTTTGGCACTGATGTTTACCTTTAACACAGGCAGGTTAATTATGTATTTTCTGTGACAAGAACATGACAAGAGATTAAGTAAAATGTAATGTTTGTATAATAATAATAGTAATTGGTGTTTTGATTGCTGTTTTCAAAAGTGAGGAAATATGTTGACAAAATAGGAAAATTTAAGTAATTATAGCCATCACAATTAGGCTAATGAGATGTAGGCAAAGAAGGTAAAGCTTTGAATAATACACATATAAATATTTAATTGATTTTGTTGCAGCACATTAATTATTAAGGCATCAGAGTACTATAACAGGAGCCAGTTCAAATGAATTATGCCTCCTCTTATTATAAGACAATCGCAAAGTACTTGTGATGTGGTGGGTAAAATCCATGCTGAGGCCATGTCCAGTGCCCTGCTTCAAAACCCTTAACTCAAAGTTTCTTACAACCTTGCTAAATGTCTGCATACAGAAAACATTTCAGTCTGTTATGGTATTCATAAATTGTCATACCTAATCCTTTTCAGTGAGAGCTAGTTGTTTTTTTTGTAGAAAAAAAAAAGTTTCTGATATTGATACGCCTCACACAGCATAAATCAATTCTTCCAGGTTTTGGCTTACCACTGTCTAAACCAAATTACATGCAAATTGTGATATGCCCTACTAACAAAATACAAAAACAGGTTTTAAGTTATTTTTATTATTCTAAACAATGCAAAACATGTTTCTGACGTGTATTATTGGTACATAAAAATAATGCATACAAATACTGTAATGTAGCCACAGGCACAGTGCTAAAGTTCCTCTAATTATAGTTCATATAATGAGGCTAATGTGCCAACTGGTGAGTCTCCTAGTGGGGACATTAGCTATTCCACTCATGGCTATAGTGTAAGCCTGCTGGAAGCTAACTGCATGCAGAGAGAAGCTAGCAGTCTTAGTATAGTGGCAGATGGAAGTCGTGATTTGTTTTTCTATGGAGGCCCACCTGGCCTGGAAAACCGACAGCGGAAGGTCAGAGGAGATTTGTTCAGGTGTTGGATTATCACCAAGGACTGCAGATCAGTACTCTGACTGATGTTTCCCTTGGTTTTATCCATTGCAGTTAGATGGTAGTGATGAGTCTAGACTCTAGGCTAACTCATACATGTATGGACTAAATGTATGCATATTTACATCGGTATCTGTGTAAAATGGATGACCATTTGGATGTCTGTACCAGTCTTAAGGTGTACTGAGGGCACTTGGCACCTTTCTGTTCAATGCTGTGTCAATGAAGCAGATTAAGTGGTCTGAAGGTGCGTTTCCACAGCAACAGCGGTAAGGCTGGGTTTAGAAGGACTATTGTGAATCTTTTATGACAGACCTCATTACTCCTTCCTGGCTTCTTTGTGAGCTTTTTACACCAGAAGAACACGAAGGTGTGACAGCTACCAAAACCTTTTCATTGACTACCCTCTTCTAATTATAACCAAATACTAAAACTCTATGAAAGGCACCCACTTCAAACCAACAGAATTGTTTGGTTGCTATGTACCCAGACCTGACCTTAAAACTAGGAGCAAATCTGTTGTCACTGAAGGCGCACAGTGATCAAGAGTGAGAGGGAGCAGCGTGTGTGAGAGAGACTGGGGTAAACAAAGCAGCGTCTGCATTTTGAGACCACTTCAGAGCCAGGTAACTGTAATAATCAGTTAAAAAATGTACGTACTACACTAATGATTGAATGCATGTTAGGGTGTGTATGTTTCCCTGTCAGATGATTTCATATATATATGCAGATACACATTCCACAGTCAGATACGTTAAAAAGATGCACATAGTCTGACACTTTATTAAATATGGATGCAGGTGTGTGATTGGAAAGATTACTCCAGATACACTGAATGATCTAGATTTATAAAATAATGATAACAAATGATACATTTTCTGAGTAAATCTAGCATTTTTTGTTGATTTTAATACAATCACACCTTTAAAATCAAATATGCTGCCATAGACAACACATAATCACACATAGCAGCAATTCAGTAAAAAGCAAACACAATGAGCAAACAAATACATGTAAATGTTTTCCAGCTGGAAGAAAGAGAGCTTATTCTATGCACATGCTGATATTGTTAATACTTGTTTCTAAGACACACTGAATTTGGATCATTATCTAAACTGTAAGCTGCAGGGAGGGGATTTGCTTCACAGGTTCTGTATACTGTAATGTAAGCAAATTAGAAAACTGTGACCATTACACACACAATGTCTATATAATTTTTCTTTTTTTGTTGCTACATGCATCTTAAATCTGCAGTGTCAGCCCAACTCAAGCAAAAAACTGCAATTCATATTTAAAGCAACCAGCAAATTATCACAGTCATTTTAATTAGCAGCTCAATTATGGTTTGGCTTAACTTGTAGTCTTACTTCAGTTTTATTCATGTATTGATTAATCAAGCTCTATAAGTAATTTCACAATGCCTCCTTATTCATGAAATTAGCTGCAGGTTAATATAGTAGATGGCACTTTTGATGGAATTAAAGCTGCTGATTATTTTCTAATTACTACAACCGTAATTAATCATAAAAAATATTTTTGTTATTCTTGGTTGAGAGCAGAAAACGACACTGCACATATTTTTTTTTAAGATGCAGTGAATGAAAATTCTTACATACAGAAAACTTTGATTTTGATTTTGCATAATGTTATCATTTGGTTAGTGTTGAACATGTTCAGGAGGCAAAGTTATCCATGCATAAATATTTATTTACATCTGATTCATGTCGAATGCACAGTCTAAATAGTCTATACTTTGTATATCTATATTGCAATAGCTACATACTGTATAGCCTGTATAACTATCTGTGTACTGTATGTGCATACGACTTCTACTTTATATCAAGACTTCAAAATTCTTTGAACTGAACATGTCTTCAGTGGGGAAAAAAAAGTTTTATAGCAGATTTAATGTATAGACATAATCCAAATTGGCTTTTTTTCCCCCAACCACTTAATACATGTTTTTTTATGATAACAAACAACTGAATGAGTTTACACTGAGTGCTCTCATCTTTTCACATTCAGGCATCATTTTCATTTTCATCCTCAGTCATCCACGATTTGCCCAAACCTCCCCCCACCTATTTTCACATCCTGCTAACTGCAATTCTTCTCAATCCCTTTTCGGCTGTCACGGTTTTAAATTGGAGTTGGCATTTTCTGGCTTCCTTTATGGCATTGCTACAGTATAAGAACATGCCTGGGGTGCTTTGCCTCTCTGATTAGAGATCTTACTGTCACCAGGCTTTGGCTGTATCAACACTATGGAATATTCCTCAGATGTCACTCCAGGCTCTTGTCTATGCCTCCTTTTCTAAAAACCGCATTGCTCTCCAGAGTTAAATTGTTACATCATCTCTTGAAGTCAATGGACAGAAAGAAAGAATACACAAAAAGAATTAAATTATTCTGCCTGAATGTCGATAATATATAAGGCCCCAAATGGATTTTTAGGTTTTGGTGTGATAAATTTGAAGCAGAGGGAAAACATTTGCTTAGTGCAACTGAAATGGCGAAAGGCTGATTAGGTAAAATAATGTAGGAATTGTACAGACAGACAAAAGGGCCATTTACACTCATCACAAAAAGTTAGGGATATTTGGCTTTCGGGTGAAGTTCAAAGTTTAAAACGTAAAAAGTTCACACTACAGTGATATCATGAAAGCAGGGCATTTAAGTAGAAGCATGCAATGGTGATTTTCTCATCTCAAACAATTTATGGAAACAAAAGCCAACAACAGTGGTGAGTATACCACAACAAAAAATGTCAATGTCTCAGTAACGTGTCGTGTGCCCTTGAGCATCAATTACAGACGTCTCATGCTGTTCACAAGTCGACTTATTGTCTGCTGAGGCATGGCATCCCACTCTTCTTGAAGGGCGG
>JAUMHL010000008.1:2271728-2284325 GCA_032362345.1 Sandelia bainsii | reverse complement strand
AACATGAGACTGTTTAGTTAGTTTAATAAAAGAACAAGGTACAGACCTGTGGTTACACACAGGTGGTTCTGGACTCTAAGAACTAGTTTTTCTATAATAAACTAGATAAACGTTAATGTCCTCACCAATGATTAAAAATTTTAATCGCTGCCTAGCACTAATATATATATTATCCCAAACATAGATAAAAGGAGATAAATTACAGTTTATTTATTGTGGAAAATGGTTCTATTTTAAATATTTTGTGTGACAATAGTGCGTGAACCTCTCTGTTTATCAATTCATTCGAGGCAAAATCTGATCCTGTTTTAGGTCATTTTACAGGTGTTAATAATGCTCAGTTTGTTGAAACAGTCTGCTATCTGGTAGCCTAAATAATCTCACTTTAAACTATGCCTTTTATAAAATGAATAACCTGTATTTTTTAAAATAATTTTAACAAATGATTTCAGCATACAAATAACTGAAATATAGATTTACAACAGCTAATAAGACCACAAGTTCTTAAAAGTTATATTGTTTTGTCAGTGTGTCTTTATATGTTGCAAAGATTAGAAGATATGACTATAATTCTCAATTTTGAGTATTTTAAATATTTGCTTACAAGTTCATATTTGACTCTCTGTCAGTTACCACAAACCGCCACCAAAACATTAGCTTTAATTGCATCAGACTCTGAATTAATATGAACTAATGACATGTTAATGTCTATCCACCCCCTTATTGGTTGATCTGCTGTAGTTTGCTGTGAGTTATCACTCCCTGGTACAAAATCACAAGCAAAGGATGTGCCTGTTTGTATCTGAACTATGAAATATATCCCCATTTTCTTTCTTCTATGTCTTTTCTACATCCGTTTGTCATTATATAATTTTAATTTTCCTCTCCCCTCTCTACCTCTTTATCCTTTTTTCCTGTTTTCTTGCTCTCTATATCAAGCCTTTCATTTCATCACCCAAGGTAAACTGCCCATGAAGCAGACAATCACCTTAAAATGAGAATAACAGAGATCTTGAAAATGCTAACAAGAAAATTCAATTACTACTCTTTCCGACCTTTTTTTCCACAACTGTTGGTCTCCAGGGCTCTTGTGTATAGACAAAAATAACAAGAAAACTCTGGATGCCTAACTAAGTCTGCTAGTTTCTCTCATAAAACACTTTATTTCTATTTATTTCTGACTGTCCCCTTATAGAGCCGATGGTACCAAGTAGTTGCATTAGATTTTAGATTATTTGGGCAAGTGAGAGGACAGAAACCTGCTGTCCTCTCCACTGTTCTATTTTATTTTTTATGAGTTATTTTACAAATTGCAACAGCTACGGATCACTCCTCTTCATAGCAACTGTACATAGACTTTATTCCACAGCTATAAAACAGTAAGCTAGATACTGTTTCCTGCTTTCATGGAAATCCTGTTAGCCAGAGCAGATGCGTTCTGGCTATATCACAAAATCCTGCTGGGAAATAAGAGCTTTTCATGTTACCTCTGGCCCCTGCATGCACTGACAGTTGCTGCCAACAGTTGCTCCTATTCAGCTGCCTCATCATGACTGAGTGGTGACATTAATTTTAACCAGGTGATCTTGAGGCTCAGTAGCGACTGCCCATCCCATCAGCTCCCTCAGGCTTCTGCCAGCCTTTGCACCCTCACAGTGAGGTTTCACATTTCTCATGACACGCAGTTATGCTAACCTGCCACCAGCTCCAACACTCGATGAATGTAGCTGTCAAGCCTGAAATGTGATGAGCACGAAGTGAGATGAGTGTAGACAGAAAATGATGATGATCATGAGTATGATCATGGAAATGCACTTACAGATAAACAGAAAGGAATAAAACAGATGCTATGTCCTTAGTGAGGGATGCCATAAACATTATATATGCAGTGATAGTATAACTTTGAGGGACCTAAATATTTAAGAATACAGTAATCAGTTAAATGCTGTACATCACATGTACTGCATGGAGAACTGATTAAAACTGGTCAGCAGAAACTCCAGACTTTTAAAATTCATTTTAAAACAAAAGGAGTGGGGTGAATGACACACACTTAATGAGTCCTGAGCATGTGCAACTTAAACAACACAAATATGACCACCATAAACTTTAGGAAAACAGAGATGTTTTGAAATTGAAGTGTAAGAAATGTGGCAGGACATAATGTAATGTAAGCAAGATGGCACAGGGATAACAGTCAGGCATGCATCTCCCTTAACCACCCACTAAACCAGGGAACTGCAGGTGCTAGCACACACATTGTTGTCTGTGTCTGACACTGTCTAGTGGACTCAGATGGATTGCACATCCTGGGAGGATCTGTTGTTGTTGTTGTTTTCCCTTCAAAAACGGGATGGTGACACCTCAGAATGTTTGATGGATTAGGTGGCTGTGGCTGCTGTGACAACCAGAGTCGAGGAGGACAGTCATGATATGACTAATGTCTTGAGTAACTGCCCATCAAGGAACTTATATAGAAACCTTTTAATATTGATGCAGTCTTAGCGAAGCATGCAAACATGGGACAGCAAGTTGGATTACTAAAGAGGACATTAGATAAAGAACTTGAGTTTTTCAATTAGCATATTGCATACTGTATATCATTACATTTATCTAAACACAGGTCTTGCTCTTATGATATTTTGTGCCACCAACCATGATAAACTGCAGAAATGCAATTCATATGTCAAAAAATGATGTAGTAACTCACAAATGGTGACCACAAGAGACCTTTAACATCATGGTCATAAATCTTAAAGGATCCCAGACAGACAACCACCACCTTAAAAAATGCTACAGCAGTAACAGTCATTTTGTCATTTGGATTTGACCCACTGAACTGCCAGGCTGAAATGTAAGTTCCATATACAGTATTTAAAGCAACATAACCTGCTGAATATTGCAATATAACCCTCAATGACATGATAACATCACCCAGAACACTGAGGCCATGACATGATTACATCACGTCTTTGCAAACAGACAGAAACTCCATCTACTAGTGATTGCATTATCAAACTGTTCCTTGAAATTCAAAACCCATTGACTTATAGTGTACCATAGTTGGTAGTAATGGACCTGCCACTGAATATTTAACAAAAGTACCTACTTTGATCTCCCGAGGAGGTAATAAACAGTCGTGCCACAAAATCAACTTTCATGAGTTTACTTCACTGATCAGTTTTTACTGGCTGTGCTTCAAAGTACTACCCAATTAAACCCCTTTATCATCATTAGCATTTAAGGATTACACAATCATCAAAGTAGTGACCGAAGAGTAAATTTTAAAGCGCATCTCTGCAATTGCACAGTAACCTGAAAGCACTATTACCAATCTTATTTCCTCTCCATATTTATGTGTTTTATAAAGTATGTAATCTTAGCCAGATTTACTACTTTACAAACAGTGCTGTTTAAGGTATGTGAACAAGACAAAGTCTTTGACATTGTGTTATTTTTATTTGTTATTGTGTATTTGTAATGTAAATTTTTTTTCTATTGCAAAACGACAATAGGGCACAAGTTATTTGGTTCTATTACCAGATAACTGAATATCAATCTTGAGGTTATTTTCTTTCTAGTTACATTTTTCTTCATAATATATTGACTGAACATTCTAAAGAGACACATATGTATAGCATGGGCAAGATGAAATTAATGTCACATGCAGCGTGCTCTTTTCTGCCTGACTTGCATTACTTCTCAATTTAGTTGCCTGCAGCTTCAAAAAGAACCTTAACTTCTAATTAAATCGCTGTCGTGATTATCAGTAATTTTTTTATTTATTTCCAGTGATAGATTAATAACATTGACTGTGCAGTACAAAGAGGATAATTTATCTGTCAGCAGAACTTGATTTGATGAATGTATTCTGGTTTTCAGCTGTCATTGAAACATGACCGCGTTGTGTTCACTTTTTCAGAGATTTGAGTGAGCTACCTCCAAGGAGCTTTGCATTTGGACTGATTGTGTGATAATTGTACATTTTGAGAGTAGTTTATGATGTTATAAACTCAGAAATAGTCCACTTGCTATCATAATCACGTACAGTACACCATTTAGATTAATAATGCCTCTCGAGATGTTCTGAAGTACGCAGTATGATCACTGTTAGGGGTCGTCATGTAGCTGTCCTTTATACGTTTCGTGTATGAATGGATGATGTTTGTTGTACAAATGAAATATATGATTGTGGTGTCCAAATTGTGACTGGTCTGTACTTTCTCCTCAAATAAAGGTTAAAAGGCATGTGTTTTGTCAGCCATGTCCCATTGGTCAATGCCAGCACTGGCTCAGGTTATGACAGAAATGTCAGCCATGATGGTGACAGAATACTTTGAGTGGGTGGCACTGGAAGTTATTAGCTTGGACGTGAGGGTTCAACTCTTTGAACCATGCAGCATAATTCATCTGATTAATGTGTCACGGCAACTCATGAATATTCATACTTTCTACCTGACGTGACTGTGAAGAGTCAGAAAAAGAGACTGAAGATAAAGTTTGATGAGCTAGAAGATACTGCGAAATGTTTTACTCATGCTGTACACAGATGGAAGTTCTGGTAATACTGGTTCTGGAAGAAAGGATCTGAATCATTACTGTAATTCAGTTTGCTTACACTGTTTAGCACTCAAAATAAAAAATATGTGTATGACATTAGATGTACTTGAGAAAAGGTCAGGAAAAGAGAGGGGAGTATATAAGGAAAAAAGTGCTGATTTGGAGAAAAGTATTCTTGACTGATAAAATAAGATAAACATTCAAAGCAAGACCAAATGACAAAGTAAGAATGATTGCAAGATAAAAATTATCGTTGTCATGTCTATACAGAACTTGTCTTTAGTTGTCTGTCTCATACGTCTTTCTATTTTAACCTATAAATCTAACTACACAGGGCATGTATGAAACGGCTTGCATTTTACTCCTGCTACACACCCATAAAAGTGGCCTAAAGTGTATTTTTATGCTGCAAGTCCTGCGTTTTACAGCTATAACTACAGTAATTGTGTATTGAGCTTTAAATGCTTCCAAAATGCGGGTGACCTACAACACAGCACTGTGCCTGAACTCCCACTATGTAGAACCACATGGAGCACCAGAGCTACTGTTCTGATAATATGCTGCTCATACAACGCCTTCTGTGAGGGAGGACAGAGACCAGCAGTAATAACAGAGTGGTCGATGCAAATGAGTGAGATCAAAATGTCTGATTAGGAAAACATAGAGAGAGCCTGGATTCAGCCATGTGTGGCGAAGGATTATATCAGCCCAGAGCTGCTTAAGTTTTGACCCAACAGTAACCTCACATCCTTATTGTCAGATAGTATATGAACCCAACATTTCCCTAGAGACTCGCTGTCTGCCTCTGCATTGACCATTGTCCTGCTCTGGAGACCAGTAGGCAGCTCAATGTCTCATGAATATTGAGCATACCCTTCACAGGAAAGATCTCCATGGACCCTCCGCACATGTATCCCCACACAGAAGAGGGCCAAGGGTCACCTGCATTATTATTGTGAAGTGTATGCTTGAAATGTTCATTGATTCGTCAGTTTGTGAATCACAAATAAGTGAGTTTCCTGATGATAAATTCTAGCTTAAAAATCTGACTTTTCAAGCTGTGTATTTAAGCCTAAAAACATGGATTCAATTGATTCAGGTTATTAAATGAACCAGTGGTGGGACAGAAATGATGTGTGAATTAAACTTTGGGTAGTTAAATTCATACATCAGAATATACTGCTTATCTTTTAGAGGGTCACAGGGTTTTGTAGACAGCAACAGAAAAACATTTTTTTCAAAATTGCAAGGTTTTTAAACCATAACCTCTATCAGCCTACCCATTTTACTAAGGTTTCATATCCAAATTATCACTGAGAAAACTGCTTTTCAAAAGCTTTTCAAAGACTTCTTAAACGTAATTCCTCCTGTTCTCATCTCTAGGAGGTGAGTGACACAGACATTATGGAGCTGGTTCACAGCTCTCTTGGGCGGATGACCATCATTCGTCAGAGCTTCCCTTTGTGGAGGGACACCAATGTTCGCTGTATGAGGAACAATCATCGCATCTCCTCCCTGCTCTGTGACCCGCAGGAAGGTTACCTACAGTCTCTTGAGGTAAAAACAGCTTTAAGTTTTACTGTTTACACTGCTGAAATAATATCATGTGGATCATATTTCCATTTTATTAACAGAATACCTAAAGAACGATTTTTATTGGATGTAGATTTGTACCAAAATACACATAGTGATAGCTAATTATGGGATATATATTTATTGAAGTACCTGCAGTAATTTATGAAAAAATCTCTGAAATGTCTAAAAATGTCTCTCATGGTCCTTTAAATTAACTAAATTGACAAAAAATTAAGTGTTCCTTACGTGATCTCCCTAGTCCAACCTGTATGTATATAAGATTGCATTAAAAATGATAGAGTTGTTGTGCAAAATAATGAACACAAATAGGATTTTATACACAATTTTGGAAGATAGTAGTTATGTAGTTATTTATTATGTCATGCACATGCACACATGCCCGGCCCACATGGACTGACACTCAAAATACCTTTTGCAGTGATGAACTTCTTACATATTACAAGTTACATTTAAAACTGCCATCCCAAGCACTACACATAAAGTCTGCCACAAAAAAAGGTGTCCCAGAAAAAATTTAATTTCTTTTTATATAGCAGTCATATAATATTTTACTTAAGTATAAATCATCAAGTAAAACACTAGAGGCTATAATCGTTAGTTTATATTATGACATTATTCAACATGCTTTGAATTATGACATAATTCAACAGATACAGTATATTTAGTTTCAGCTGTGCCATAGTTCATTTAAAAGTCAAAATATTTCACATTTTGTTGTGATACTCCAAAAAAATCCAGCTTTTGAGTTCAAAAAATCGTCCACTGTAGGCTTGAAAGGTGACTGTAAGTAGAGAACTATTCCTGCAGCCACTTTGAATTCAGTCAGGTACAGTGTAGTCCAAAGGTGACATTTTTCAAATCACAAAGAAAGTATGAAAACAACCACAGAAAATTCTCAAACTACTCAAAATTCTCCACCGTTCATGAAAATGATCAGTGTGTTCCAATCACACATTGAACAACATAAGTTACTTTGAGGACAATGAATGTACAACATGGAAGCAGTGTGATGGATGAGGTGGTATTGAGTATTTGACTAGTGGCAAGGTTGTGTTTTTCCTTTGTTTGTTTTTTTGATACTGTACCTTTTGTGGTGAGTATTTATAGGATAGCCACTTCGTGCTTTAGGAACAAACATGTTTCATCCACTTTCTCCAGCAGCCAACAAGAGGAGGAATACTTGTTATCAACCACAGTCACAACTAAAACAAGTATGGTGTGATCATATTTTGTTCTATATATACTGAAGTACATGTGCTGTAAGGGGTTATGAGCATGATTCCCGCTTGATAAAACATGTTAGTCCCAGTTTCAGTAATGACATTACAGCACACGTTATGCATGGTGTATGGCAGTATAGACAAGCATCTGCCAAGTGCCTCAAAGAAGCAAATATTAACTGATTATGTATTCCAATGAATATAGATTAAACTCCCCAGATAAGGTAATTATGAGGGACATGAATGTTCATGAATATAAATGACTGCAGCACAATGTGACTGGGGAATAAGTGGCAGAACAAAGTAAAATCTTGTTTCAAAGTAAATGAAAGTGCAGATTTACTTAAAATATTGATAAAAGTGAATGCATAACCTAAAATAATGTATATATGTTAATACATTACTGAGATAACACAAGCTTAACATAGGCTTCCTATATGCTGCAAAATATATTATGCCTTCTATGATTTAATTATAACAGCGTCAATGTCAATAAAGCAGATATTCCCTTCAATACATTCACAGCTTTTTACCTCCTCAATTCCATATATTTCTCTTATTTGTGTCTTCTTAATAACTTTGGTCACTCTGTCATTTATTTATTTCTACTGAGAAAGCATCTCCTTACACCTTTTAGACTCTCTGTGGCTCAATCCATCTGCAGTGAAATAGCTTCGTTGCCTGTAGCTTTACTGAAATGTTCACATTCCTTTTTATCCATACTCCGGACAGATGGCAAAACCATGTGGTGTGTGCACCCACAGTTCTCAATAATTCACATAAAAGAGGGTTAAATATCGGGTAATGGCAGTTAAAGCATTCATCAGAATAGTTAAACACTGAGGTGATTGCGGTGCTTTCCCCTACTAATCTCTCAGCTGTTGTGAGGGATTAATACAACCTCAGAAATCCAAAAGCTACTGTGCATTTCACCTGGACTGACTGAGCAACCTCGAAGCAAGTGAACTTCACTTGTATGATGTCTTACCAATGAGAAACTTTGGCTTCAGTCTAAACATGTCATGAGCTGATGCCTCGAGTGGCAGCTAGTACTGCTTCCATGGATCTTCTGCATTGGAAAGATTTGACTTGACTTGACTTGACTTGACCCAGAGGACTTATCAAGTCCACACTCACACCAAGACAGGAAGCATTAGACATGATTTCTGACAGAGTGCAGTTGGAGGCAGACAGTCGAAATGATGACATATCTGACACTTAATAGCTAGAGAATGAACTGTAAAGCATTTTTTGTTTTGCTGCTCTCCTGATTTTGTATCACACCGCTGTACTTTTGTTCTGGTGTGTATTATTCATCTCATGTGGGTAGATTGTTGAAGAAATCAACCTCAGTGCTTCACCAGAAAGTTTCCCTAAAGTGTAAACATGGACAGTTAGAGTGAAGATGGTGCTAGCTTCATTGTGTCATTCTTCAGTGTTGTCGTAATTAAAAAAAACAAGCAAGAAGACAAGCTTTTATTCTCCACTAAGAATTTTTCTTTTTCACCATCCGGCATCAGAGACTAAAAGATGAATGTTTTTTTTAACATTGCATTCGCACATTCTCACCATGAGGCTGTGTTTCTGTACTGTTTTGTGTTGCACAGCTTAAAGTCACAACAAAATCCAACAATGCATATATTATTAAAATTGCTTTTTTTTCCCACCCCATAGGTGTCCAACCTCTACTTATATGATAGTGTTTTGATGCTGGCCAACGCCTTCTACAGAAAGTTGGAGGATAGGAAGTGGCACAGCATGGCCAGCCTTAACTGTATGAGGAAGTCCACCAAGCCGTGGAATGGAGGATGGTCCATGCTAGACACTATCCAGAAGGTAGTGGAATTCCAAATGACCCTTTTTTGTTGTTTAAGCAAGCAGCTTGATTAAAATGTTTATATTAACCTCAAGAAAGCTGATTATTAAAAGTGTCTCAAGGGCTGATCTCAAGATAGATTTGTGTCAGATTCTCGGCTGTGTGTGACCCTCTCAGTTCTGTCACTGAAATAAGTGTATAAATGTAACTGTATACTAGAAAGTGGATTGATTTCTTCCACTTCAATCTGATAATGCAATTTTTTATTGTTTGCCGAGAGTCACATGGTTTCATTCTAAGTGTAATGTACAGTAAGATAGCCAAGCATGGCATTAACAACAACAAAGCAGTGGTGTTCCAGCAATTTTTTATCATATATTATCTATTTAAAGTTCAGTAAAATGCAATTTCTCTACTATTATTCCTAACTTTTTTGCTGCTGTTGTTACAGGGTCGGATCAGTGGACTGACAGGACTGATGGACTTCCGTGCCGAAGGCTCTAATTCTCATGTGCAGTTTGAGATTCTTGGAACAAGCTACAGCGAGACATTTGGGAAAGATGTGAAACGGGTGAGTGCAGAATATTTTAAATATATGGTCTACTTACATGTCTTGATGTTTTAGGCCAATTTTGATTAATTCTGTGCAAATGCCTTTTTTATCTTTAACATTTACCTTCTTCCTGTATGTCAGAAATAAACATGTAGCAGCTATGTGTTAGCATCATGTATTCCACAACAAGATGCCCCACCTTTGTCATTTCACAAAACTAAGCAACTGTGCCATGCTGTAGTTGTATACTATGTGCCTTAGACCCTAGACCACTTGTTAGTGTCTGTATAGTCAATTTATAAGCTTTTTTGTTGGTAGATGTGATTTTGCTCCGACTTACATAACTGTTCATTCAGTAGGTGTAGAAGGAACAGCAGGTGCTGTGAAACTGCTGATGAAAATAGGTTTTCTTAGACATTGTCTTGATGTGACCACTAACAGCGTGAAAAGAGAAATAAAAGTGAAATTAAACAATTTCTCATTCTCTCACGATCCCCCCATGTCAACTTCAGAGTTTACTTACTTTATTCCATCCCTCGAGAACTGGTGTCCTGCAGGGCTTCGTTCTTCCCTAACAGTTATCATCCACACCTGTTGTTGGGTAGATACAGTATCTACCAGGTGTGGATCATTTACTACCAGTGAACAAAAAAGACCTGCAGGACACTTGTCCTTGAGAATCTGAATTAAGTTCCACTTCTACTAGAGATCCTGGGGTTCCAGTGAAGTGCCAGATAGTTACAAATATTGTGTAGGAGGCTTCCAGCTGTCTGCCATTTTTTCATGTCCTACTTTTTCATAGACATTTGGTTCCCACTCTTAATCATCAGGTTGTAAAGTCCTGCTCTTTACTTTTTTTTGGCTGTCAGGTGAATGCAAACAGCTTAATGGCTGGATAGAAAATCAGCTATATTCTGTTCACTGAGAACTTGGATCTTAATGTTTGTCTTGAGTGTCACAGAGGAGGGTGCCCTCTACTGGAGCTCCTAAATTAACTTGATATCTTACCTTGTTGTAGCAAAACAAAGCACAGCACTTTAACTTTGTTTTAAATGTTTGATATGTGGTTATGAGTAGAACACAGACATTTTCTTGTTTTACTAATAATGAACAGACTGTTGGAGCTAACTGTCAACTCTGTGCTGAGTATTTGTAGTGTAGTACAACTAAAGATTAAAGACAGTGTTCTTCTCTTAGCTGTAATTTGTTAGTCATTGTTGATGTCCTGATTCAGTCAGGGACTTTTTGCAAAATGAAGAGAAATTGAGTTTCTTGGCAATCTATGTAGAGAAGGACTGACCAGAAGTGGTAATGAAGATTTAATCACCACTCAGCTAAACTGAAGTCATGAAGACGATTTATCATAATATGGCCATTAACATTAGCTAGGAAGAAATGCACAAACCACTCAATGCACAGCATTCACTGTCATGTGGTTTTACACATACACGCACGCACGCACACACACACATACATACACATTTATGTCCACTGGAAGAGATAGTGTACACATTGCTTTGAGTCTCAGACACTAAGAGCACGCAGCCAGGCAAACAGGGAACAGAGGCCAGGCAGCACACTAACATGTGGGATTGCAAAATCATTAGAGGCAGAAGGGGACAGCAAGGCCAGATAATGGGATGCCAAATGCATTCAGTGCTGTTATTCATTACCTGGCATGTCTATCTGTGTGTCTGCTCACTGCTTTGTAGAACCATTTACTAAGAGAAAACAGACACAATTTCATGTACTTTTTCTCTCTGTCCCTCTATAATACGATGTTTATATAAACATTCAGCATGTTCCTGGCCTCGTGTTGTGTGAAAATGGTTACTACCATCAAGAAATCCCACATCATTACATGGTTTTCTTTGCAATAATGTGCTAACCTGTTCCTGTTTTTCCAAGTGGGGTTTAACAGTGATTGCAAGTCATTCACCACTCTAGCCCACCCACATCCGCCCATTAGGACA
Organism: Sandelia bainsii; assembly: GCA_032362345.1. Taxonomy (NCBI): domain Eukaryota; kingdom Metazoa; phylum Chordata; class Actinopteri; order Anabantiformes; family Anabantidae; genus Sandelia; species Sandelia bainsii. Next base: position 2,272,607 of record JAUMHL010000008.1, on the reverse strand, counting down.
CATCCTCATTTTGTCCCTCTTTTCTTATCATCTCCCATCTTTTCTTCTCTGCTCACTTCTTCTCTTCTTCCCTAACTCCTTCTCCTCGTTTTTCAGCTGTTTCCTCCCTCTCCATCATCGTTTATCTGCATTCAGTCCATTTTCTCCTCAGCCTGATGGCTCTTAGATGAGGCGTCTTTCTGGTTAGAAACTGTAATGAAGACTGAAATACTATTTCCTGGATGGCTACTGTGAGTTTTCTCCACCATCCAGTGCTGCTGTGGAGTGATCGATGCTGTTGTTGTTGTTTTGGTTTCCCAGTTTGCTCTTATTGATGTGTCAGCTCGTCTCTAAGCAGATACTGCTAATGACTTCCAGCTTACACGAAACTCTTCATAGAGAAAAGTCAGTTCACTTGAACAGAATTGTTCCTCCTAACCGAGCATCTTACATGCATGATAATTTCATAAATATGTCCAGAATTTTCATTATTGTATTATTCAAAATTAAATTTGTAGTATTTTATAGCAAAAACATGTATTACTGCAAACTCTAAATTTTCCTTACTCACTTTTCTAGTCACAAATACCATAAAGTCATAAAATTACAGTAGTAAATTTGTATTGTACAATGAAAATAATATGTATTATGTGGCTGGCTGAGACATGTGACTATGCCATTAGCCTTAGAAATGGAGGAAGAGAAAAACAGGTCTAAAGGTTAAAAGATATTTTGCTGTAGTGGTGTTTCCATCACATATTATGCCAATACAATGTTTTAAATTTAAACAGGTCAGGAGGTTTTGCTCTTCATTCAATAAGGAACAACAATTAAAATCAGTGTCTAGAGAGAGTAAGCCAGCTTAAACAGATGGGTTTTGAGTTTTGACTTGAATAGGGG
>JAUMHL010000008.1:2242845-2258571 GCA_032362345.1 Sandelia bainsii | reverse complement strand
GTAAAGTGCCTTGAGATGATCTTTGTTATGATTTGGCGCTATACAAATAAAGATGAATTGAATTGAATTGAATTTTATATTTACTCAGGTATCTTTGTGTAATCTTAAAATTTGTTTGATCTGAATAATTTAAGTGTGACAAATATGCATAACAAAATCAGGCAGGGCAAATACTCTTTCACAAAACTGTGCTTCAGTTTTTCACAAAACCAATGGAAAAAATGCTAAATGAGAGATTACATTAAGTTACTGAAGGTAATGGAACAGAAACTAGGCTGGATGTGTTAAGTGTTGCAGCTCAGACTGAAGGTTCATTTGTGTGTCTGTGCCAAGTGCAGCTGATGAGACAGAGTGTTTGGTCTGTCTGCTTTTCTGTAATTTTTGACCTGCTGCCTAACAGCTAGCCTGTCCTCAGTCCAAATGTTATTTGTCAGTGAATCCAATTTGATGTTCAGTCTCTCCCCAAAGAATGAGCAGAGAGGCATTTGATTGCATTGGGCCTGTCTTGTCTTGAACAAATAGCCACATGTGAACATGTGAGGACAGGGTGCGAATGTTAAGCAGCACACATCTCACCTGTGAAAAGACCATGTCTGTGTCTGTTTGGATGGGCAGTTACAGGTGCATTAATCTTGTAGTACATTTGGTAGAGTTTGGGGAATGGACTGCAAATTGTTACAATGCAGTATTTAAACATAGGAGAAAGTACACTGTGACCAAAATGAAGCCGTGGTGGGACTCACGTCACTGTTAATTTAAATTAATTGTGCAGAAAATCTGAACACATTCCAAATAATAAACCCTTAACTGAGAGATTAAATGTTCTGGTGGTATAAGCTCCAAAATTGTTCACATAAATTAAAAGTTCAGCTTTGTTTTTAAGGTGAATGTGACAACTACATTCACGTACTACAGCCTTCAGTACAAAAATATTGTTACCACAAAGTGACCCTACCACACACCCACAAACAAATGCATGTGTACAGTGACATCACTTTTTCAGCAACACAGACTATTCACTACTGTGTGTGGAGTTAGATAGTTCACTCAGGAGAAATTGCATATGGCTACACAATAGCCCCAACTTCCATATGTCCATGGTTAAGTGATTAATCAGTTATTAGGTTTAGGGGGCAATTACTTTTTCAGATGTGGACAGATTTTTTCCCTTAATAAATGGGTTCTGGGTTTTTTATGATCTCCTGGATGAGTTGCTGGTGTGCTCTTAGAGTATTTTTGGTAGACTAGCTACTCCTGGGAAGGTTCACCACTGTTCCAATTTTTCTCCATTTGTGGACAGTCTCACCATGGTGGAGTCCTTAGAAATGGCTTTGTAACCCTTTCCAGACTTATACATGTGTAATTTACTTTGTTTCTCATCTGTTCTTAAATTTCTTGAGATCACGGCATGATGTGTTGCTTTTTGAGATCTTTTAGCTTCAATTTATTATGTAGCTATGTAATAAAATGTGTGATTTAAATAATTTAAGCATAAAATTCAGGAAAGGGGCTAATACTTTTTCAAAGCACTGTATATGAAGGAGACACCCAGGCAATATCCTAGGTTTTATTTATCATCAGTGACACACTATGAAGTGCATTACAGAAAAGGCTGGATATCCCCAAATTTGCAGATGTAAAATTTGTTTCCTGCTCTGAAAATGGTTGTTCATCAATCACTATTGGCAGTTTGTCATCCAGCAATAATTTAGTGAAAGTTTCTACCATGAAATGACTTGAAATTTAAAACCAGATAGGTTAAGGTGCAGTCCATCTCTCTTCACTTGAAAAACATTAAAAGTCAAGATGATTTTATGATTCTTGGAGAAATCAACTTTCTGTCTTCCAGAAATCTGTTTAAGACAGTTCAGGACAATGTTACAATGCCAAAAAGCAGCAACTAGAATTTTTACAAGTGCCAAGAGACTAGTGTGTGACTAGTGCCAAGTGTGCCTGTGTGTGTTTCTAAATGTATGTGGGGTAAGGGTGTGCATGATACATTAATTTTGCATGATGAGAACAATTAGAAACTTTATCTTTATCTATTAACAGTTACTTGAGACAACATTTGCGTATTTATATTTCTTTAAACTTTTCGCCTTTTGTTTGATCCATCTGTAAAGCCTTTACAAACTGCCTATGCCTTGGGACACAAGTGACCGTGTTCTTTTTTCTATAAAAGAAATTGTGTTTTTTTGTCCTGGGTGTGTGTGTGAGTAAGATGAGTTATTCTCGTTTGTTTTTTTTCCTCCAGGATATCATGAAGATTAATACGCCAGTAATTAGGTGAACTATTTTTATAAACCTACACATAACCGTGGCTAACTGTGGAGCTACCCATTCAGCCTTTTTGATTCCAAACACCTTAGAGGATATTATACGTGCATTGTTCTCTAATGTTTAGTGTTGCATGGCAGAGATGGTGAAAGATGTGTGGTTTGTGTGTATAGTTGGGATAGCTATTATAGATAATGAACTGGCTGGTTTGGATTTCTCTGTATTGATCATGAATCAAAGGAGTAGTATATCTTGCATTGCACTGGGAAACAAAACACAAACCAGCAAAAGCACGTTTGTCCTCAGTACGTGTACAGTGTTTATGTCAAATAAAAGTAATTTTACTGTATCTGTACTTTTAAAATGTGTCAACATTTGCCTGTTTATTTTTCTTTTCAATACAGGGGATTTCACCTCTTTTATTATGTCATTTACTCCAGCTGGTGGATCTAAATATTTATAGTTTTGATTTATTTCAAATCTATACTTACTGATCACACTAAACAGTCACAATATTTGTGTAAAACTGCTGTTAGACAAAATTAATTTTTGAATTTAAGCTTGCAGTTTATTCTGACAGGAAAAAGCTGGAGATCTAATCAGTTGCTTCTGTCTCTATCACTTGCTTTTTCCAAACAGCCACTGCTACACTATATAGGCTTATAATTAAATGGTTGAATTAGTCCAACATCATCATCTTGAGATAAGCGGTTCTATTCCCTCACTTTTTAGGAAACTGGAGAAAAGAAAATGTTAGTTATATAAACATTCTGGTGCTACTTTAATGCTGATTTTTCTAAAGAAATGTTGCAAATACACAGGGCAGCATGTCAAATATATCAGCCCAACACCAGCCAAGGAAATGGGTAATCTTCTGGGTAGATTGCCATTGAAATTACATTGGAGGCAAACTATAATTATAATGACACTGGCATTTAGCAAAAATGATGGTGTACAAAATTGGCAATTATTATTACATATAAAATACAGTTGCTGCAAGGAGCCTCATTTCTTATTGCCCACACAACATCTGCATAATAGAAATTTCAGCATAAAGTTTTCAGTATAAAGTATTGTTTATATAAAGTATGTTAGAATGTGGTGCAGACTCTATTAGGGGTTAATGCCCAGTCATGGGGATGAACCACATAATCAGTAAAAAAAATAGTCCCCGAACCTGGTCCTCATTACTCTTGATGCTGGATGCAGTCACAGTGCAGGTAATTCTGGGTAAAGTAACAGTCGGGTAAAGTGTTAGAATCAAATCAGAAGCAGCAGGGAGAAAGCTACAGGTGCAGCTAATTTGGCTGATAAAGAACATGGTGATTAGTGATTTGCTCCAGTGTGCATAGGAGAGGAGGTGGTGGTAGACTGGCTGCCTAGATGGAGTGAGTTAAAGCTTGCATTTTAAACAGAGGTAAAATTCTCTATATGACATTTACAATCAAAGAAACGGAGGTGGAGTAATGAATGGAGCAGGAGAGGAACATTTCCTAAGTCACTGATTTCTTGCATCATGTGTGTAGAAAAATAAAACCTGGTTATGATTTTACATGCTGACATGTTGTAAGCGGTAACAGCTTAGTTGGCAGCAAATATGTACAACAGGCCATCGATGTGGAAAGAAAAACATTGTATGAGACAAAAACAGTCTTTACACTTTATAGAATATAAGAAATATTATAATATTGCAAAAGCAAAGACATAGTATGTGAGCAAAGCTAATCCACAGTACCAAAAACACTGGATTGGAAGTGAGGTACCCAGAAAAAAAAAACTAAAGACAGCATTAATTTATGATGTTATCACAATAGTCATATTTCCTGTTGTCTACGTGAGATAAACTGAAATGTTTTCCTGCAAAGGCTGTGTGAAGGAAAACATGACTTACTGTTTGATTTATTTCACGTTAGTGTTGTATCCAATCTGGCTAACTAAGATGCTAATGTTACCCTGCCTATAGGTCATTCCAGGACCTTTCCAAGCAGGTGGATCTGGTTTATGGGACAGTGAGGGACTCCGCTGTGTATGAGTATTTCCAGGCCAAAGGCACCAACCCCCTTGAGCAGGACAGCACATTTGCTGAGCTTTGGAAGATCATCAACAAGAACAATGGCTTTGAGAACTCTGTCTCCAGCCCATCAGAGGGAATCAAGAAGGTCAGCATCTTATTTATTCTTCATAAACAAAAAACTCAAATTTCTTGTTTCTATCTAGTTATAAATAAGTGATATGAAAATTAGAAATCTATCTTCAACTTATTGAGAAATGAATACTGTGAAACATTAGATCAGCCTTGAAGATAATTAAATAGCTTTTTACAGTCACACATCCAGGTAGGAACAAACTGTAAGTTAGTTAATTAATTTCCGTCACTGGTTCTTTGGAGGCATGTGAGCAAAGCGATACTTTTAATCTGTTGAATTGTGAGGGTTTTAATTATTCTCACAAACTCAGTGTGCTGTGGAATTAATATCTTACACATTTTCTATTCTCTCTCTCTGTCATATAAACACACACAAGCACACAGAGAGCAGACTGAAGAATAATTCATAATTAAACAAATTATAGCTGAGTCTAGGCATATGTCATTAAACTGCTTTGTTTTTCTGAGCAGCTAATTGCATGCAGTGTGTTTAGGCCAGCTGCACAGATATATGCATCAATGGAAAACAACCCTTCTCTGTTTTAGAAGGCATTTTAATTGCAGTTACTGAATTACTACGTTGTTCTTTATAGCTAACAAACCACTGCATGTTCCTCATTCTGACCTCACGTTTATAATTGGATGGTGATGGGATTTCTCCAGTATGTGTTTATTTATTAAAGGTGAGTGAACCTGAGAGCCCTGTATAGTCCTAATGAGATGTAAGATGAAAAGGTTGTTTAGCTGTATTTGCTGAAAGCACAGTTTTACTCTGGAGGGGTTAAAGGCCACAGAAATGCATACAAAAATAAAAACATACAGAGGTTTTCAGGCAGATTTTAAGCTGTGGTTGTTCTACATCTTCTCCACAATGTGTGCTTGAGGCTACAGCACACGATTGTGTTTCTAAAAATATGCCACACACAGATAAATGCAAGGCTTGAAAAAACAGAGATGCAACCATTTTCATTGTCTTTGTAAGTAAATCTAATGTTATGCAAATATTTTAACAGTGAATTTACAAAATATTTATGCTAATTTCTGTGCAAATATTTTGTATGGTGACTGAGCTCTGTTTGTTCTACTTATCGCTTTCCCTCAGTCACAAGTCTTTACACTGTGCCACTGTGTTGATAAAAGAGTGGCACAGATAAGGTAGAAGTTTGGGGTATTCCCAAAATATATAAAGTAGATAATAAATAACTTGCATATGTTGTCCTATATTATACTGAATTGAACATCTCCATCTTTTCCCCATTTATTTTTAATGTAGTAAGTATTCACTCATTTGGATTTGGGGGAGTCCCTTATATAGTCTACTCCTATTTTCGCTGCCTTATTTAGATTATTTTTACTTGCTTCTTGCAAAGCTTTAAAAGCTATATTTATCCAAGGGTTATTTTGGTTTAACTTTTCCGTCTATATTTGTCTCTTTTGAATGTCCAGCTAGCTGTGAATTTGAGGTTGTACAGACACACTAATGTTCTCAGCTGCATAGAAAAAACATGGTAGTGCTGTTCCCTTTGCTTGTGCAAGTTGCCTTATTTTGTATTTATTTCTCATCTTTTAAACCTGCCATATATTGTATAGTGAGAAATTCATTTATTATCATATCAACAGCTTGAAAGAGATGTAACTGGTGTGATAACATGCTTATCTTAATAAATTAATTTCTTCAGAATAGGCTAAGAAAAGGTATAAGATCAGATCTTTCATCAAATACCTTATTTGACTTGATTTCACAATTCAAAGATATATCATTAACATCAGTTTTGTGAGACTAGGTAAGTGGACATCAAGGAATTTCATTAACTTGTCTCCCTATTTAAGATTATATCTCAAGTATATTTGTGTCAAGGAGGATAATAATTAAACATGCAGTGTTAATACCTACCACAACATCTTTGGTTTGAGTCTGACTGTGGACATTACATGTCTCTCTCTCTCATTTTTTCATGTGTAAGGTCCACATTTGTTTTAATAAAGGAAATGAAACTGGAAAAAAATCTTGTTATTATTGGAGGTTTCTAAGCTAAGCTAGCATCACTTTGTTCTAAACAAGTCTTGATATTGTTAACATATTTATTTCTGTTTGTGTGTCCGGGGAATTTTCTAAATTTCCAGGCAAAGCGAGAGTCATATGCCTTTCTGTGGGACATGGCGGTGGTAGAGTACGCTGCTTTGACAGATGACGACTGCACACTGACTGTAGCAGGAAACAGCATGAGCACCAGAGGCTACGGCATGGCCCTCCAGCATGGCAGTCCATACAGAGACCTCTTCTCTCAGAAGTACGTACAGTAGGATACATATATTATTTCTGACTGCTCAAATTTAGTTGGAGAATTGGTGTATTACAACTTTGTGTTTGTTTTTTCTTTCAAACTATTCAAACTAATTGTCATTTTTGTCTGGCTGAGCCTTTTTTTTTTGTTGCAATGTGATAATGATTGTAGATCTCATAAAATACTATAGTAACTGTAACCAACATAAAAGATGTTGTGCCACAAACTCAAATTGTAATTAACTTGTTTCCATATAACTGCTGACGGACATCTACATTTAAGGTATAGAGGATCAATATTTACAATCGAAACATTTCCCGAAAGTTTCTCTTGAAGAGTCAGACTGAGAAATATATATTTTAAGTCCGTACTACTTGCCCTTTGGTCCACTTTAATCAGTTTTTCCCCCTGACAAATCTTTTCAATGCAGTCTAACATGATTGATATTAGCCAAATTCATATCAGGGGAGCAAAGCTTCGTACAAAATTATAATTCAGCTATAAGTTCCCTGATAGCCGAATGGTTACAGCGTGTGCTACATAAATGCAGCGTACATATGTCTGAGGGTGATGTTTTGTTCTGAATGAATGTTCAGGCTTGTGCACACATGTGCCAGTCACTGCTGAAGTGGTTGAGTAATGTCTGTGCCGGAAGTTAACCGCTCCAATGGGACAGGTTCACTGTCTTGTTTCTGTTTGTACTCAGCCATCGTCATTCTCCTGCACAAAATCCATCCATCCCTCTCAGCTCTCTGCATGCAAACTAATGGGCTGACTGTAGTATTTGATCATCTTTGTTTTCACGCTTACACAGTTTGCTATGCAACCAATTAATCTTGCTGTGATTGTTTTTCTTTGCCTTGTTCACATGGAATTGGTCTTTCAGCTGTTGTCATTGTTATGTGCAACTTTAGCATTTTATCCACCACAGGTTTTAAGTGAGCCATCAGTCGGTGTTAATTTAGTATAGTAATGTTTATTTTTTAGTTTTTATGTACATCATGAGCTGCACAGCATTATTGTGTAAATATGATTCAGAGCAGTCATATTTCCTAATTTTCCATCATGTTTATCTCTCAAAATTATTTGTTACATTATCTCCTCTGCTGTCTTTGGGATTTGATTAGCCAGTATTTAAAATAAGCAGAACTAGTGCAATTTAAACATTTGTTCAGTGGTGTTATCACATGAAAATGTGCTGTTGCATTGTGTGAAAGAACTACATTCTCCTCCACAGGATTTTGGAGCTTCAGGAAAAAGGTGACCTTGATATCCTGAAGCAGAAATGGTGGCCAAAGAAGGGCCGCTGTGACCTGCAGAGCCACGCAGACGCCCAGCCAGAGGGACGGGCGCTGCATCTCCACAGCTTTGCGGGCGTGTTTTGCATCTTGGCTGCTGGGCTGTTGTTGGCCCTCCTAGTAGCTGCACTGGAGACTTGGTGGAACAGCAACCACTGCAGGAGAGAGCAGCCCAAAGAGGTGACCACTGACAACTCGTCGGGCCAGGGCCCAGGCCCAAGCCTGCTAACCCAGAATCGGGCCATGGTGGCCACCACAGGTCTCCTTGCCCCTCCAAGACCCCGGTCGAGACCCAGACCCCCGGGCCCCCCGGTCCTGCCCAGAGATGCCACTGCCACACTCTACTTTATGGATCCAGCAGGCGCTGACGCCAGCCCCGATTTAGTAGAGCTGCAGTACACCCAGTTATAATAGGTGTGCCCCTGATGATAGTCCAGAGATTATGTGATCAATCTACTCATTTCTTTCTCATGTTCGGTGAGAGGTTGGGGTGCTTAGCTAGGGACTTCTCCAAGGCTTCTCTCATTCTGACATATAAAAGCATTAACAGCCTACATTTTGGGCTGGAATAGCTTGGAGTAATAATAACACTGAATTTCAAATTCAAAACCACATACTAAAATTGTACTTCTGAGTCAATAAGTGCTTCAGTTGTACAATAGCTCTCTTTAGCTAATCCATTCAAGTCTTTAATGCTTTAGAGCTCTGACTTCATCTTGCTGCTGTCGACTGGGCAGCCCCTCTGCATGAGGCGTCCAGACAACTAAGGCTTGACATGGATCCCTAAACTAAAGTGTGAGCAAAAGCAGATAGTAAAGAATCTCAGCCTTGACCTGCCTGACTTGACAGTCCAACAATCCAATAAGAACCTCTGTCTGAGGCCACACATTTAAGCCCCAGTCCTGTCCTGAAAAGAGATACAGCAAATCAAACTCCACCAATGCTGGTTTTTGGTGCAGACAAACGTTTGAGGTACTGCTGTTGATTTCTATTTCAGTCATTGTGCAACTGCTCTCATAATAACCACATACTGCTGTCATGTGAGATTCAAAACAAACATTACTATCTCATTATTTATATGTAGTAAAAAGCATGTTAGATGTATTCTTTCATTGAAATTACAATTGTGTTCTCATCAATAGGCTTGAAATATTACTGTAAATGATTAGTAGTTTCCTGGAATGCAATTTCTCACAGAAGAAAATGTCAAAAGCTATGTAGGAATTTTTCAAAACTGCAGCTTAATTCAGTGTTCATCTGTATTACCTGTGTAGTTTATTAGTGGATTAGTCGATCACCAATTCAGAAATTAGGTTGTTTTGCTTCATGTGTTTCAGTGTTACAATTGGCTGCAGTTTTACATTAAAAGATTTTAATTGAATATATTAAATTTTTTGCAGTTTTGTCAGACATTAATCACAGTCAAAGCAGCCTCATGGATAATTCTCTGATATTTTGAAGACTTAATTATTAAATGTTTTGTTTCTTGGTTTATAGAAATGAGAACTGTTTCTAGAAAATGCTGTTCACTAGAAATCTTTTACAGTTACCTTTCAAGCCTGCATGGAACAAATATGTAACATTCAAGAGATCTGGGAAGGAAAACCTCTTTAAATTAAAATTATAATTGGAACCATGACAGCACATGCATGCAGCATGTGGATATTATGATAGGCATTTCAAAAAACAACTACCGTAAGCCTGGACACATCCTCCAAGGGATGGGCGATAGAGCCAAAAATATAAATTCATTGCAGTTAAAAAAGTTGCTTTTCTTTTGCAGTAGTCACTGCAAACAAGCTATAAATGATAGTAAGAACCCAGCAGTGATACTATCATTGTATAAACTGCACTTTCATACAGTATATGCTGCGCACACACCCAAAAGAGAACATCGCTAAGACCAACTATTGTTCAACCATTCTATTCTTAGCTTAATCTTCTTTTTTCCTGTCAATGATCCATTTCTCTTCGTCTCTCCATCACAGACACAAATTTTAAATGCTGGAGGAGATTTGTGGTGTTACTTTATATGCTCCGTTAGCCAGTACAACACCTGTTCCTGTTGCACATCCGCTCGTCTAAAACCAAAATAATTAATAAATCCAAACATCCAACAGACTGTTTCGTTTTGACACTAATGTTGTCTATTGCTCATCGACGTCAGGGTTTGCTTCTGCTGAGGCCATTTTCATTATGGCTATCAGCACCAAAGCTTAAGTAGTTTGTGTCTGGAACTTACTTTGTCCACTCTCACTCACTTCACCTGCAAGCAGAAGAGGGAGGGTGGAGTGTCTGCATATGAAGCCGGTGAAGGAACTTCTAAATATGTAGTATTAAAAAACAATTAATGGTTCAGTACTGTTAGGCAATAATACAATCTTGAAAATAATTACAAAAACACTCACAGTAAACCTGATAAACTAACAACTTTTAAGCAATAGGTGCATCTGTTTTGAAAATGATTTCTAAAGCTGGACAAACAACAAAGCTTTATCTGTAATATTTATCCCTAAAATATACAGCAGACCTATACCGATGTAGACAGGGAAACAACTAACCTTTTCTACCATTTGAAAAGGTAGCACTACCATCCCATTATACAAAAAGTTTGTGGTCCCTAACTGCAAAACTAGCAACCAAGCTCCCACACAAGCCTCTTGTCTACTTTTTCAGTAATTACCTGATGCTCACAGCAAGTCCAATTTCATATTTTTTCGATGTTGGTGCCAGATAGAAATGGAATTTTTTTATTATTTTTTTTTTTGTTCTGATAGTTGACGTCAAAAACGGAGTTAGAACCTTAACAAAAGTTTTTTTCTTTATATAAATAAAATAAAATCAATATTTATTAATATGAAAAAATATACTGATAGCTTAAATTTTTTGACCATATCGCCCAGCTCCCTATCAGCCATATAAAAGAACAGTTCATCTTTTGGTGAAATATTTTCATCAATTTGTTTTCTTGCTGGTTAGATCAGAAAACTGATACCACTCTGTTGATTAAAAACTATGTACAGCGAGGAGATGATTAGTCTAGTTTAGCATAAAAACTGCAAACAGGGGAAATGGCTAGCAAGGCTATGCCTAGGTTAGTTTGTGGAAGATAAAGTTTAAATATGTCTTGACACTGTCTCTGCTGGGTAACCTGCTGCTGACAGCTTACCAGTCAGTGCATACATGCACTGTAGTAACTGGGTATGTAAGTACATGTACATGGAGTACATAGAGATACTAATACAGTATCACAAAGACAGTAAAGCAGACAGAATGAAGCTCTTTTCACGGCACAAACTGTCTGAATTTAACATGTTCAATGGTGGAAACCAACTTTTTTGGGGGGGACTTGGGGGGGCCAATTTGTGTTAGTTTCCCATTTACTCTGATTCTAGGCAGACTTATGTTAAATATGATGAGGTACTGCTCTGTTTCATCTGAAGTGTAGACATAGTAGAGAAATGGCATCAGAATCAAGTGTCTTTTGACTAGGATTCTTGCCTACATGACGGTTATGAAATCGAATAAATGTGTCATCCTGTTAAAACACAGGACTTAGGTTACACAGCTGACATGAGTAGGGCCAAAACAAGACAACACACTAAATAGTTTATAAAAAAAAAACTGCCATAGTTGCTAAAGTCAAAGTAACAAGATATGTCATGCATTTAAACCATGAACTATGTATCTTTAACCACGAGTTTTATGTCCATTCAAGCCAAGGTAGGAAGTGTAACTGTCAGGACTCTACACTTTGGCACCGACAGGAGTGGTATAGCTCATCTATCTCCCAGGAAGACAGCAAAAAAGTATTTTCCAAAATGTTGAACTGTTCTTTTTATTGCCTAATTAGCAGTGAATTGCAATTATATGTCAATGTCTGGATTCTCAGGGGACCGTTTTGGTTATGTATCATCTATGATCTCCAGCAGGTGACTAAGGATTTCAGTCTGGCAAGGTTTTCTGGTCCATTGACATATAATAACATAAGCACTTCTCCAGAAATGAAGGCAGGACAGCGAAAGATATGTACTGTAGTATGCGGTGCTGGTCATTGGCTGTGCCAGGTTGAAGGGGCAGGGCATGGGACCGGGCAGGGGCAGATTGTAGTCGTTTCATTTGTCATCTCATCCCATGGTCTCTCCTGTTATTTGCCTTTTTTGTTTCGTCTGTCTTCAATGTGGCTTGAGTTAAACTGGTGCATGATAGTAAAATATTGTTGAGGAGGGCAGGATGAAGCCAAAAGTGAGCATGGTAACATCTGAACAACAATGTGGGATAAATAATTATGTGCTCTTTATTTGAGCACATTTATTTGGCCTTTCCCTCTCCTCTCCCATGTGTCTTGTCTCAAAGATGTCTCTTTCTGGAAAAAAAAAAGAAGATTATTTTGAAAGATTATTCAATATAATTTAATTACTTCAGTTAACTGACACTAACAAGTTTGTCTTCATTTGAATTTTATTGTCTCACCAAGTCAGATTCATTGGATTTGTGCATTGGAGCCTGTCTTGTTAACAGCTGATGCTCTTCATGCCTCCCGCACATGTGTGGTCACCTAATTGTGGAGAAAATTTAAAAGCTTCTGCATGAAGAGACATCTTCATTTAAGTTCATTTTAGAAGTGGAGACGTACCGTTTTACAACACCATATTTAAGATTTAGTGTTTTAAGGTGATGTCTCCCCTGATGTGAGCTGCTTTGAAAATTCTAGTATTAGTTTTTTACTGTATATTTGGGTTTCCCAAATGAATTAGAAAAAGCTGGTGTTTTCTTTTAGCATCAGATTAACAATATTACATGTTTGTTAGACTTTCTCAATGAATAACAGACTGCATTGCATGTGCTAAATATTACTGGTCTTACTGGTGATGGTGAAATGACTATTGTAACCTGTCTTCCTGACTCTCTCTCCCTCTCCCATTCTTCCTTTTAACCTAACTGCACTTTCATTTTCACTTTTATACACTCCTGATTAATTACATTCATGCTCTCTCGTCCATTAAAACCTTTATGCACCATCCTTTCTCCTGATTTCTTTTATTCTACATACACTCTCTGGCTCTCTCTGTCTTTCCAACTGTCTTTAGGACAAAGAGGTGAACCTGGAACAGGTCCACCAGCGTTTGAACAGCCTCCTGGATGAGGACTTGGCCCACAAACAGCTTCCAGGCCAGTCTATCGAGATCTCTGCCCTGGACATTGGCAGCATGCAGCCCAGTCAGTCCCTAGAGGCCTTGTCTGCTCGGGACTACCATCGGGGGCCACCGCCGCTTTCTGTGACCACCTTCCTCCAGGAGAGTCATGGGGCAGGAAGGACACTGGGCGCAGCCACTGGCAGGACCTTGCCCCTGCCCCTGAGCAGTGCCACCATGCCCTCTATCCGCTGCAAACACAGGGCGCCAAACGGGGGGCTCTTCCGGCAGAGTCCAGTCAAGACACCAATGCCAATGTCCTACCAACCAGTGCCAGGAGGACCCATCCCAGAAATCAGCGAGCCCAGCCACGGGACATCTATCTGAGCACGTCAAACATTCACAGGCACTAAAGCTCAAACAACAGTGGAGAGCTAAACAGAGTGCTAACAGTGTGAAGACATATACATAAAACACTAAAAAGGATTTTTATTACCAGTGATGAAGAGTCAGTGGGACGTTACATGACAAGACACTGAGACTAATGTACATATTGTGAGTACAAAGAGAGAGAAGCAACATTAAAAGTGTATTTTGAATATTCAACAGCTGAGTTTAAAAAAAACAAACAAGTTTTTAAAAAAATGACTGAATGGCTTTGTAAATTTTGTTCTAAATGAATAAAGGTGACAATTCTTTGTGGTTGTTTTCTAAGTGCCAAGTTCAAAGATGTTTTCTTTCAGATCAACATTAACTGAATGTACTGTGAGCATTCATGATCAAGTTACATTTCACACTTCAAAGATATTGGAAGAATTGATTTGTTTCATATGAAAAAATAAAAAGTATACAAAAACACAAATGTGTGCTTGAAAACATTTAGAATACTAGTGTCATGCTGTCAGTGTGTATCTGTGACTGTGGGATCACTCACAAAGGGAGGGAAATGAGAGCCTCAAATGTTTATCGCCTTCTCCAGTTCTACAATTAGAGCAATAATTACGTCTCATTATTATAGATTTTTATGGTTCATTAAAAAGGGAAAAAAGTACGATTTTATGAGTTTCAAAAATACTACTCATTTTTATTTCCTTTTGAAAAACGTGAGTTGTTGCTTATCACGTGGTGGTACAATGGTGATATAATGTGACAGAAGTAAAGAGGGAATGGTTTGGGCTGATGGGCTGAGTGCTTATGTCTTTGGTACATGAATACTATATGAGGAGGTCGAGGGGACAATAATCACTGAGATATTAAAGTAGATAAATAAAGTATCAATTATATTCAGGGGCGGTTTGTCCATAAGGGCGATCGGGCGACGCACCACCAAAAAATTATATTATGAGCACATTAATGTTAGCTGTCACTGTTATAGCAGTTAATTCTGCCTGTCTCTGAATATGGTCCAATCAGCGCCAAGCCTTGTTACGTGTCGTGCTGCGCCTTTTTAGGGGCGATTTCAGTCTGCGTGAAAATCGCCCAGACAGCTCTCATAGACTGTCATGTAAAAAACTTTTTTTTCCAAATTTCAGACGCTGCAATGCATTCTCTATGGCTTCCGGGAGTGCTCGCACTAACGTGCTTTCGTCATACGTATTCATACGTAACGCGGCGCTGCAATTAGCGGGAGCAGCAAGCTAACGGGTTCACGGTCAATATGGCTAACGTTAGCTCAACTCAGAGCAACTCGATTAAATCTTTATGAAAAATACCATTCAGTCATTGTAGTAATCAGGATAAATCGGCAACTAAAGACTTATGACTACCCAGACCAAATCTAAATATAAAGCAAGAATCTTCAAAGAGACGTAAAACCTTTTATCAAGGTTTTTCACGGAGCTGCTATGAGCGGATAACTCGGCTAGCAGCCTGTGCGGGTCAACATGTACACACAGCTGGATGAGAGCTACAGGCCGAGCGCCGTCACAACGATGAGGTTCGACTTATAGACTGTGTCAAGTTTTGTGCCTTGTTTAATTAGACTTCAGAGGCAAAGATGAAAGTGTGGACTTAGTGGCGTGGCTAGAAAGTAAAGAAAAGTGTTTGAGGAGCGCCTGAAAACTGCCACTGTGTTTATGGGCAAGTCACAGACCGTACAGGATTAACTTTTGGATTTCATGCTATCAGTCATCAGGGAACACAACATGGAGGTGAAATCAGCTACGCTTGTAGAAATTCAAACACATGACACCACGGACGTGTCTACACAGACTCGGTGCTTGTGTGAGATTTATTGACGGGAGCGACGCTGTTTCTTTGAATTTGTCCCTATCTCAGATGTAATGTCTGACTGGATTAACCACTGCAGTTTTGGAGAGGCTGAACAGACTTTTCATGAACGATGACAAAGGTAAACTCATCGCGCAAGCATTTGTATGAGGGGAGAGGGGTGAGCAGCAGAAGGTGCGTGAGTATTATGAAAACGTTCATTACGCATTGTTAGCACAGCAGCTGGATTTGATTATGCAACAAACCACTTCTCCCCTTACAACAGTGAGGTTTTTTTTCCTGATCTGCGTGGCATCAGCAGTTTTAACAACTATATAGATTAGTGCAGATTAATCATTGATGCACTCAGGTTTTCT
>JAUMHL010000008.1:2220961-2242745 GCA_032362345.1 Sandelia bainsii | reverse complement strand
AGTAATGCAGTTATTGAGGTGATACAGTTTAATATATTTGACAAGTAATACTGGACAGGGGTGTACTCTACTCTGTGCACTGTAATTAGTTACTGCACTTATTGTATCCCAGCAGTTCAATGTCTGGTTTGTTGTGTATTGTCTGTCCTAAATTCACTGCCACTGTTCTTTACTGTGGATTTGCTGCATTTGAAATGCGTGTAACAATGTGAGAAGTAATAATAATCAGTTGGTTTTTTTATCAGTGTTGCTTTTACATCTAATTATGTCTTTGAGGGTGAATCAATAAATTTCAACCCACAGCCTATGATCACTGGTTTGTGCATTCATTGTAGAGCTAAATTTGATAATTAAGACACTGACTGTGAACTCCAGGATTTAGCTGTCCAAAAAATACAGTACACTAAAGTACTCTGTGTAGCTGATGGAAAACAATTTGTGTTGATTCCATCTACTGGTTAATCTGGCTATATGCAGATATCAGAAAAAAAAAACTAATTGTTAAGTGCAGTGTGACAATGTCTAGTTTCCAAGACACTGAACAGGTCATTTTAGCTTTTACGGTTGCCCCCCCTGAAAAAGTTGTCACGAGTCGCCACTGATTATATTACAGCTTACAGTAGGTGATGTTACGTTGTCAGGTGTTATAACAGCTCGATGATACTTTTCTACTTTCTTTCCTACTTGACGACTAAAATGCAGACACTTGTGTGATGGAATATGCTAATTAAATTACCAAACTCTAAAATTGCTAACCATGATGATGATGATATGGTGAACAGAAAATTAATTTAGCAGTAAGATTGTTATATACACTACACTGTTTTAATTAAATCAATACAAGTGCATATTTATATTCTAAATGTATTTAACACAATAAAAATATTATGAAGTTAAATTAGTTCTCTTAAGTTACATCCTATAGAAATTGTTTAATTTAACTTTCCATGACACATCTGACACTTTATTACCTATGAGAAAATTCTCTTCTATCTATGAAGATTAAAGCTCTTTTTATACATGGTTCTTGCATGATGCCCTTTAACTGTTGGGTAAAAATTAAAATCAGTTCAAAACTGCACAAATCTCTGTAAAAACCACAATGAGATGATGAGAAACTGTGAGCTCCTAATTCAACCTTTCATTTTTTGGTCCACGTACAGTATCTAGATAGTTGAAGTAAGTAGAGTAAACAGTATCTTTAATAATTCTAGCCACCAATTACAATTGGAAGAAGCAAAATTACAAACAAAAAAAAACAATTTAGCCATGTTTAATCAGTTTGACACCAACAGCTATCAGTACAAATACAAGTAATAGAAGCAAAATATGACCCATGTGGAGATTTATCATTTCTCACAACTTATAAGCCACTTCTACAGTGACCCTCTGCAGACACACAAGAACAAGCAAACGCACACATGGACAAGGCGCAAAGAAACGGTTTGTGTTTGTGTGACGGTTGAAAAGCAACAATAATTAATAGCATCAACCAAACAACCTGCCCAGTACAGATGTCCAGAATTCAAAACGGGTACCAACTTTAATGAATCCTGACAAACAAATAAGCCAGCAAGAGGAAATAATTAGCAAATTTCCAAACAATTTTGTTGATGGCACAAATAATCATCCAATAATAATGTTTCTAGAGTGTTGGCCACCCTATTTAAAATAAATAAGGTGACCAAAACATTAGAACCACCACTTAATATACACTCCAGTGTGACTCCACCACCCACTATGACCTATTTATTAATTATTACCTCATTAATAAAACATATAGTTCAACTTAAAAACTGAGAAATTAAAACCTTAAAAAAGTAGAATTCATGGCAGAGCTGCTGAATCGATTTCAACAGATTGTCCAGGTATATCTAATAAAGTGGCCAGTGAGTGTATGATTCAAATGCATTTCTTTTTACTCTCACTGTGTATTGAGAGGCACAACTGGTAAATTACTAATCATGTCTAATAACTGAATCTGTCACAGAAATGAAATCTTCCTGCACACACAGCACTTGGTGTACTGTACATTATATAACACTACGACATCCCATATGGGAATTAGATAGGTATAGGTAAAAATAGTCACAAGATGCAGACACCTGAGGGATCATCTTGTGCTGTTCTACCAGTCTCCACGGCCAACAATAAAAGAAACAACAGCTAAATCCAAGAAAAACCATAGTCACTGTTACTGGAGGGATTAGACTGGTAAAAAAGGAAAATTATTTAGTGGGATAAGGCCTCAGGAAAATCATTAAGCATAATATTGTGTATTATGTCATTGCAGCCATTGACCCACATTGTCGGCCTGGTTAGGCTGGTGAGACTAACATCTGCCTCCTCGAACACACATGGAATCACCATCTGCTTGTTTTCACCTTAAGGCAAAGAGTAAGAGGAAACAATTCAAGCTCCTGGAAGAGTCACTACTGTGGGTTTAAGGACATGGTACTTCGGTGCAAACACTGTCAGCTTGGGTGACAGTGGTTCATGCAGGGGTTGGAAATGTTTCTCCAAGTTTTCAAATAATAGCTGAGGTCGCTACTCTTGACTGCACTGTCCCCTAAAGTTAAAAACTTCACAAAGAAAGTCAGGACTTTAAAATGGCTCTTCTCGAGTGTGATGTGTGCATGCATTTCAGTGTACTTCAGCTAGGAGATCTGTTGGCGCTCATGTGTGTTAAGATTGTTGATTTGTCCTCGTCACTTCTCCTGTCCAGCAATCCTGCCTGCCAGCCTTGAACAACGTGCTGAGTGGAGCTGCACAGTCTCCACGGCCATGCTCAAAGGAACAACTGACCTTGTTGTGAGAGCTGAGCCGAGTCCTGTCAGGGATGTACTTCCTGTTTTTGCTTAAGACAAACAGTCCACTGCCACCACTATATGTCAGGATTCATCTTATTTGAAACTTCTTACAGAAGCTCCGTTTCACTTTGCACACTTTATGATTTGCAAAATCCGTTTCCCCAGGCTACTGAGATTAATGTCATCAGAACAGATTACTGCAGAGTCTGTCTGTATATGTCTGCCCAATGATAGACAGGCGACCTGTCCAGGGCGTACCCTGCCTCTCGCCCAATGACAGCTGGGATAGGTTCCAGCACTCCCGCGACCCTTGAGAGGACAAGTGGTCATGATAATAGATGGATGGATTACTGAAGAGGTCATCTTACCAGACATCCCGTTTTTAAACACTGCACAACACAGACTCAAAATGAGCATGTGCAAGTAAAACATCTCAATGTCAAAATATAGATAATGCACTGTGCTGCTATGAGCTCATATTACTTGTAAAACCAAAATCATCAGTTTTTCACATAGCATATTATCACAGGAACAGGGACTTTGTAATTATACAATTCTGCCATACATGACTCGCATGAATAGTCTGTATAATTAGCTCGTGTGGGCAGTGTGAGGCAATCTGCTGTAAAATAGCTTCTATTCTCCCTGCAGGGAGATCACTGACTGTCTGTCCAGACTCTTTGCAGCCTTATTATCCATTCATTGAGCCATCATACCTTAAACTGCACGCAGGGTTTTTGCTTTCTTGTCCAGGGGGAAGCTTTTTCCCTTTTTTGCCCTCAAAACTTTAAATTTTGATAATACTAATTTGAATCATTTCCATATTTAGTACTTGGCATAAGAATAACCTCTCAGCTTTTTTGGACAGAAGAATAAATAAATTTCTCTACAACATTGTTAAATAAAATCCCTGTAATAAATAAAGCAGTCCTGATTTTATACTATTTAAATAATTTTAAATGTGATATCACCCTTTCTTCAAGACAGAGTATCTTTTTGGTGACAGCGATTTTTAAAGGTCCATCTGTTAGCTACAAAACCACAGACAACCTAATAACTCACTCTTTAAAGTACATCAATGGCAGATGGGAAGCTTTAATTAGTCAACATAAATTGACTCAACTATGTGCCTTAAAAGGAACGGTCCAAAACTCTGGAAAACTAGCTTGCTTTCTTTGCAGTGTTACATAAGATTGACACAATTGACAATTTATATTTTACCAGTTCTCATAGGCCAAACTATTAGTTTTCTTCAAATGTCAGATGTGACTGAATAACTGACATGCGTAACTATAAAATATATTCCTGACAGGAAAATATGATACGTATTAGTGATATAGCCATTTTATAAATACAATTAAAAGTTTCTAAAAATCCCTTTTCCCCAATTCTCCACACTTATTTAAAAAATGAGACGTCCACACATCTGTGACTAAACTTATGTGTCATAATCTGGGGGAAACCATACTCCTGAACCTCCAAGGCTGTCAACTATTTTTACATCACAGATGTAACAGTCGCCATGTTCACAATCTTACTTTAGCCTTTTAGCATGCCAACGTTTCCGACGTAGCACAAAAGAAAGTACAATTAAGGCTACTGTGAATCCAAGGTGTGTAAAGTACACCAACCCAATACTCATGTAAAACTGCAAGTATTTGCCTAGAAAAATACTCCACTACTAGTAAAACTACCCCTTTTTTCTAACCAAGTAAAAGTACTAAAATACATTCACCAAACTTTACTTAAAGTGCAAAGTACTCCACTAAAAGAAACTGTTCATTTTAAACTACATAGAATTTTCCTTTTCATAACTTAAATGTAGAAATCTAGTCCAGATTTGTTTGACAAAGTCTCGAAGATGAAAATTATGATGTGTTGTTTATAGGTGTTGTTGCCTACAGTCGGTAAAGGTAGTGACGGGGGGGTGATCCACAAATGATACATCAGCAGTTTTAGAAGAATCTAAACCTGCAAAAAGTAACTAGTAACTAATGCTGTTTAAAAAAATGTAGAAGATTACAGGTACAGTATGTTCCTCTGATTTGTTGCGGAGTAAAAGTTAAAGTAGCATAAAAAGGAAATACTCCAGTAAGTACAAGTACCTCAAAATTATACTTAAGTACAGTGCTTGAGTAAATTCCCGAGAAAATCATAAATGACAATGTAACGATAACAACAGTCAGCATATTTCACACAAAGCTTCAAGTTCTAAACCTCAGTATTGATCAAAGGGCCATGATAAAAAAAAAAATCCACTCATGTCCCAATCAATCATGGTACTGAGAACAGAAGCATGACCACGGCCGAGCTGTGTGCATATCTAAAAGGTCCAGTGATATTAAATCTTACAGTTATTAGACTAGTATTTATGAATTTCTGTAGAGTGGAATAGAATAGAATACATTTTATTGTCATCATACAGAGAGTACAGTGAAATTGTGGGTGCCCTACACAGCCACGGTGCACTGTATATATGCAATAATAAAAGTTATTTAGTAACTTATTATGTTATTATTATTATATATATATATATGCAGGAAAAGTCTGACTTTATTCTCACTTTGTAGTACTTTATCTTCAATAGTTGTTGCTATGTTTCTGTCTGGACTAAATGCATGATATATTATACTCAGCAGCCCTCACAAATAGAATAAATTAGCTCCTGAATAAGGAAAAAACAAACACATGTGAAGATGGAATATAATATAAAATTAATGATGGAAAAAGTAAAAGTCTGTGCTGTGCACCTTTGGGACTGAAAAAAGCCCAACCATTTCACACTGCTAAGCTGCATAAGTGCTTTACTGTTAAATTATGTATTTTTCAGTCCTTATTAAACTGTTTGGGATCCACCTGCAGTAGATGTGTTTTGATCTGACTGCTGCATAAAAATATTCAAATGTTGAAAATAATTTCTTTCTATTAGTACTATTCTTTGGAGTGGGGGAAAATTATCCTTTTCTATTGAAGCAACTACGTTTGAATTCAGCACCGTATCTGCATTTAAGAGTCTGTGCCGGCCCTCACACTGTGGGCCTTCCTATTCTGCTCTGCAGGGGTTTTTTCCTGCAGGTTTTTAGTAAGTGGGAAACTGGTTTGGTTGAACCTGTAACATCTGGGCGGGGCCTTCTAAGGGCATAAACGACAGCCATTTAGCTTTTTCTCCCTTCCTGGAGCCTGGCATCCACCTCCCTGTGTTTGTTGGGTTTTTGCACCTTTTTCAGCACTAACACCATATTTTTCACTCATCCCCACACTGCATGCATTAGTAACTTTTGCTTTACACCTCATTATTTATGTTTAATTATCTTTGTTATTTTGATTAAATAAACTACGTTGAAGGATATAGTTCTGTGTGCGACCTCCCTTTTTTGTTGCCACCTTGGAGCCAGGTGGTAACCATCATTTTAGTTGAAAAGCAGATACTATCCGGATACTTTTCCTTTAAAATAATAACAATACGTAAAATAGTATTCCAATAACGGTCCCAGTAGATCTTTCAATAGAAGAAAGGGCAGGACATTGGAACTTGCAACTTCAAAACAGCTGAACAAAATTTCTGACATGCCAGTAATTTAACTGATCACCTTCAAGCCTTTAACTAATCTAAAGTTGTGATCCTCCTCGACCAGCATGTCAAATGACTCAGAGGGTGAACAATTCAGGTCTAAAACTGAGCTAAATCCACACACTGTGTTATCCTGTTGCATTGGCCATGAGCAACCAAAGAATTCATCAGCAACTCAATATGATGATTTGCAGTCATTAATTTGGATCTTGAACTATTAGGGGAAACTACTGGGATTTAAGAAATTGTGAGAGGGTTTTTTTAAACCAAACCATGCAACACTATGTTGAACAAAATATGCTTTACCGATGTTTTTATCAAGAAGGAAATGCCTTTAACACATTTGTTAGACATCAAGAATGCACACAATGATTTTGCTGAATAACACTGAATGGAAACAAAAAAACAAAAACTGTGTCAAAACTCAAACTAGCTAACTCCACAGCTGGACAGATGTTTTGGTTTTCTTTCTGATCCAGTATATATGGAGAAATATTATTCATTTGGAGTTGTTTTTGTGTACCCTCCTCCTGACTAATATAGATTCAATATTCACTTTGTTTTGGCTCTGATTGGTTCTTCACCAACTCCCGAGGGAAATATCTGGATCTTTAGCTTCTAAATGCTCCACTGTAATCACAAGATAGTTGCTAACTTCGGTTTGGTGCTGGGCAGGTTGCATCAGAGTCTTCATAAATCCACTGAGCTCACTTATTTTTCATTCCTCTAACTCCATCTCTGCAAAAAGCTAAACGGGATTCCTCTCTGATCTGTTTAAAGCACTCTGGAGTGCTACAGCCTGCTCTTGTGTTGGAAATATGGACTAATTTTTTCAGCATGATTATTTCTTTTTTTATGCCAGACAGTGAGCATTGATAAATCATGATTATGTCTATGTAACATATTTGGCTGAATGAAGATGGAGCATTTGAGTCTGGTACTTGGTATCCTGATAATGGACACATAAAAAAGGTCTGTTTTATAGCCTGTTCTAGAGTACATTAGACTTTTCCTGTCAAGAACCACAAGATGAGAGAAAAACTGGTGCCTGGAGGATTGTGTGCAACAAATGAAGTTAGAAAAAGCAGTCAGGGATGCAACCAAAATCTCCCTGTCTACAACACAGCTTGACAGAAACCAAGTTTTAAAGGGCATCAAGTTGCTTCTCCTCTGTAAGATACTACATGAATTTTGGCACACATTTTTGCATCATGACGCTCAGGCTCAGAGTGGATGAAACAAATATACACTGGGAAGAAAACAATTGGAAACACAAAGACATTATTGAATTATTCCACTGATATATCAAAAAAGCTGAATATCAAAAAAACATTCATCTGTAACAATTTAATCAATTTTCAACTATATGTTTTCCAGAAGTGTGGATGGTTTTAAATTGATCATATATGTCCTCACAGGGGTTAAAATATCTTAAAATAAGTTAATCTCCAGTAAACCAATAATTTGAGTTCATATTTGGTCCTTCCTTCATAGGGAGCGTGACCTGTCATTTCAAGTAAATTAAAACTAAAAAGAGCCAAACCAAAACAGATTTCCTTAGAAACTCGTCTGTCTGTACATTTTCTTTAAAAGATATAATAATAATAATAATCATAATCATCATCATAACGACAGACTTTATTGATCCTCTTGGGGAAATAGTCGTTGGACAGATTCCAGACAGTACATGTAAGCTCTACTATGGAGTTTCGGTGTCTTGTCCTAGGACACCTCGACATGTAGCCAGTAGGAACCAGGTATTGAGCCAGTGACCCTGGGGTTCATAGACGACTGCTCTACCCCTATAGCCAAGACATTAAAGATTTCTTTAAAAGGTGCACACATAGTTTCCAGCGACATGCTGCAACTGGATCTGATCAGGACAGAAGACGCAGTGGAAGGTCCAGGTACACATTTGTCCAAGAAGGAAAAGAAGTACCTAATAGTGTCGTCCTTGAGATTCAAATGCTTCACTGCTCCTGATCTAGCTGCATCGTTGAATAAAACGAGAGAGAAACCAGTGTGCACAAACACTGTGCATAGGAGATTTTAGGTGTTTGGATTCAAGTGAAGAACATACAGTTCAGAGCTCAGACGCAAAGCTCATGAAAAGATGATAGATGCCTGCCTAACACCATCAGTGAAGCATGGAGGTGGAAATGTGATCATCTGTGCATGCTTTGGCAATGGAAGAGTGGGCAATCTGCATTGTGTGCAAGCAACCAACACAGCAGAAAGAACTCAAAAGACATAAAAAGAAAAGGTCGTAAACTATAGTGCTCTTTGTAGCAATCATGTAATCGTAACAGTTATCCATCACAGAGTATCAGGTATCTAATTTCACTATCTTGCTTTTGCTTTCTCACCGCATCTATAGCTCAGATTCTCTGCTGTGACCTCTGCATAACTGTCAAAAAAGGTTCACAGTAGGCTCTAAGGCCAGTAACTGTATTGCCCAAAATGCTGGTCTATAATGTTACATGAATGGCAGCCTGTAACATTTTGTATGTCTCAATTCCAAGCTTCCAGGCTGCATTTATGAATCTATACCTTTTCTTCTCTATTCTGAGCATAATCTAAACTCACCCACTCACTCGCCCACAGACGGTAAAGTGCACACAATCTCAGATTACAGACATGCGGAAACTAACAACATGAAGATAACACACACAAAGGTAAGACTAAGCACATCTAAAAAGACTAGCTAAAAAAAGCGTGGTTATCATACTCATCCGTTTTCTTTGGTAATTAAATGAATCACCAATCCAGTGCATACTTTAATACAGTATAATACCTTTTGCCCGAATGGCATGATTTCATGAATCCTCCTTCATATCATAGATTTTCAGTGCATTTTGAATGCACAACACATTCGACTAGCTTTCTAATGTTAAGTGCCTGAAGCCTTGACTAATTAGTTTAAGAAAAGATGAGTGTTTTGCTCTTCACAGTTTTCTTTGTAGACTATTTTTAGGGGGGCAGGGACAGTTTTTCTTAATGTTCTTCCAGAGATTTTAGCATTTGGTGACATGGAAATAAGTCTCAGTTTTATGAAGCTGCTGTCTGTGTGGGGAAAGGAGTATGAGTCCTCAAGGACTACTTTATGACTAAATTTGTTTATCATCTATTTTCACATGAGGAATATACAGCTGAATAAAATAGTCTAGATGTTTACTATAGTCTTTTGTTAAGAGAAATGGAGACAGGAAATATATTCAAGTTGTGGACAGACCAGAACTGGCATAATGGTGAATCCTTATCCTCCTTAGTTAGTGTTTCCCACACATAGAATTTACTTAAGTATATTTGGCCACCATTTTTTTTTATCTGTCCGAAAGAATGACACCATCCATGATCCCTTGACTAGAGGAAGTTTTCCCCCACGCTCTATGGTGCCTGTAGGTTACTTGTTTGCTAAAAAAATGTCCAACAGCAGCTCAGATCAGAACAAACGTGCTGCTGCCATTGTGCACTTTCTGCAAGTTAGTGGGGAGACAGGCTGCAATACAACACCTCTGTATGTAGACGAAGATTGTCTACGTAAGGTAAGAGGTATCACTCTGTAACATCTCTAAACAACCAGAGAGGACTGGTTGTCTCTGTAATCTAGCTCCAAAAATGAAGTCAGACGTAAAAACATTAACTGATCTTGCATCAGTTTCAGAATCTCCCGATCCAAATGTTCATATGTCAATAAATCAAAACCACCTTCAGAATGACAACCTTCAGTGTTTAAAGCAAGTAGCTGTTGGTTGGAAAAGTTGTGCCAAAGTCAGCAGGCTATTAGTCTGTAAATACAATCACATACTATACAAACAATATATTCTGCTATGTACAGGTCTATAGTACATTATTATTATTATAAATATTACCTTTTAATATTAGTATTACTATAGAAGCTTCTGTGACTGATATAGACCATTTGTCTCCAAAACAATGATCTGCATGTTGGGTGACCAGAGTGTAGACATGCTGCATGAAGTGAACTAAGCTTTTGTTGCTCACATACACCCTGCATGTGAACGACGTTCAAATTCTTTAATTGAAAAATTATCTGTTCACTTTACAGAAGACATTCAGTGGACAGCACTATTTTAGCACATTCATGCACAACTCTACCAGCAGACACATTGAGGGTATACTTGTCCTCCAAGCTGATGTAAAGGAAAAAAATGCTCTTGATCCTTATCATGGAAATGTTGCTTTAAAATCCATTTAATCACTGAGAAACATTCTCTTTCAAAAGAGCCTTTTTACATTTCCTGTTTTCCAGTTGATTAGTCACAGAAGCACACTCAATTAGAGCAGATGGGAAATATTGATGATCACAGGTTAAAGAGCAGAACAAAAAACAACAACCAGCAAAGCAGCCAGCACTAAACACTAACCTAGTCTCTTCTAGCAGACAGGAAACATAGGGAGAGAGAGAAGTTGTGACACCCAGCCAGACTCAAACCAAGGATGTTGTGGTTATGTGGCCTGCACATGAACCATTAGGGTAACTGTGTGCTCCCTGAATTTGGATTTGAAGGGGGATATTTGTTTCAGATTGAATCCTACAGAAATTAATGTTTCCACTTAGGGACACCGGGAGATCAGACACACCTTCAGCTTTTAAAAGCTGGCTGTTCTATTGTTCTACCTGATATTGTGTTATATGAAACAATAAAATATACTGTGAAATTGCACTTGCTCTGATATCAGGTAATGACTGAACAGGCAGACACGAGTGACTGATGCTGGTCTAATAGGATGATTGTGCAGCAGAGCTGTCCCAGATGCAGAATGGATACATTTATCCTTTAAAAATAACTCCTCACTTTATCAGCAGCATTGTGGGATTTTTTTTCATAATTATAAACAGCTAGTTCTATTACCCAGGTCTGTTTACCTGTCGCCAGTGTTTTGCAAATGTTCGAACATAAAAAAAGATGTCATGCACATCTTTTTTCACTTGTTTGATTTGGCTTCTTGGGGTTAGTCAAAGAAAAATGGGTATGCCTTTGATTTCACAGCAGAAATATTGACTCATCTGGGTGCAACATGGCGATGATCAGTAAACAAACAAAAAAAAAAACTAACATAACACGAGAAAGTTTCCAATCAACTTGAAAGGAATGCCAAGCTGACCGCACCGATACTAACGAGTTTAAAGATTAAGTTGCTGCTGCATTTCAAATGTCCTTGGATGCGCCTTGGGATTCAAAAGATGAGACTGACTAAGGCAAATCAAATGTAGCCACATGCAGTATGTCATATCTGTAAGAAAATGACATCAGGGTTGCTCATTCAGGTTCAGTTTACACAGATAAGAAAACTGACCTTGAAACACAGGACAAAGCAGGACATGTCTTCAAACACTTTTACTTTTTCTGCATGCATATGTTTTTGTTGTGTATATGTTGTGTTTTTTGGAAATTTCCATTTTGTCTTTCTCTCGTCTACCCCAGAACAGTTGGAGGGATTGGGAGAGATTCATGTCCCAGGGAGAGTATTTGTCAGTAACAGATCAGCTGGTGCTGCTGTGCTGGCAGGTATCTTCATCACCTCTGTGGAGCTTTTCCTCCCCTGCATTGATCAACTCCCTGTGCCTGGCTAAATGGGGTCTGGAAACACATCTGTAGCCTGAGAGACCATCTAATAACTGGAAACTGGGTGAAGATCTATACTTAAAAGCTTTGCAAGGGGAGCTTGGCCCACAGCACCGATGGGTGGAGGTACTTCATCTCCAGCTTTAAGGCTCGATGAACATCTACCCAAAATGGAGCACCACTTAAACGGCTCAGAAATTGGAGACCATTGTGTGTTGCACACAGGAAGTGTGTGAAATACACCCTCTCTCCTGTGTGTGCTGAGTGCTAGATGTCATTGCGCAATCGTCTTCCTCGGAACACATAATAGACCAATATTCAGAGAAAAAAAGTGTCAGCCCTGGCACAAACTAACACACTTCAACTCAGACTCCATAGCTCTCTCATATTCTCCTGAGTGAGACCAGGAAACAAGGTGTCGCTTGATAGACAGCCACAATCAAAGACTTCTTGCCAGTACACATTCGTCAAGTGCCTTTCCATTTTTTAGATACAGCAGTATACTCTTTGACAGGATACAGATTCTCAGTGTATTGGCTGAAAAATAGCTTTACTGGGAAACTATCATCCTCTGTGTTAATATTCTCTCTCTCTCTCATATATATATTAAATTTATTTATTTCCTGTTGCAGTACCAGTCACTTAGAAATCAATGTTTACACTTTAGTCTCACATATACAGTATGATGAGTTACAAACATAAAGGAGGAGCTTCCGAAAACAAGTAACAAAAATACACAAGTTTTTCCTCTGTTGAGACAAACTCTCAACACTAAGTGGTTTCACACAAAGGTTTACTGAAAAGTGACAAGTTAAGCTTCATCAAAGTTCACTTAAGTGCAAACACTTAGCCCCTAACTGCAACCCTCTGTCATGCAGGATCGGACAGTGATCTACCAGGGCCGAACAGATCAATGTGAGCCATTCCAAACATGCAAAACTGGGCTTTGGCTGTAACGAAAGTCTGGCTCCCTGGAGGCCGACACATAATTCAGCGAGGTGGAGAGGGCGCAAATGACTCCCTGCATGAGCCGGCAAAGAAAATAACTCTCACTTTGAGGGTCTGAATACATGGAACACGAAGATTCTAAGGGTTCATACATCCTTGTAAAAAGACATTTTGAACATATTTCTTTAGGCATGTGGAAATTGTATGAAACTAGCTTTTGAAAGGAGAGGGACCTTACCTGGCTCTAGTCCACTGAGGTCAGTGGTGTAAGAGTCCCTTACTGCTCATCTATATCATCTATATCGTTAACAATTGGTTAAGAACGTGGCAGAAATCTAGCATTAGGGCTATTAATCCCTTTAAATGCCAAGAAAATTATAGCATAGAAGTATATTAATCCAGTTAAATATGCCTTAACTATACCAATGAATAGCAGCTTTTGAATTGCATGTTTTGAAGCTGTTCAGTCCAGACAGATGAGGTGAAGTGTTTGTATTAAAGGTTTTCTGAGGTTACGTTTCATTTGAAGGAATATTTATCTTCGGTAACGAGATACAAATGAGAAAAAAGCCTTGTTTGCTGGGGTTCAAGGCAAGAGACAACAGTGTATTCTCTCTTGTCCTGTCCTCCAGTTTAAGAATTATTTCTACAGTCCATGGACATATAGAATATTGGCATGCGTTCTAGCTTTGCATTTAAAATGTAAAATAAAACTCTGGGTACAAAAAGCTGAAAGTGGTTCCAGGGGAAATTTTCTAATATTCTGTTGCTATCTCTTGGTGTTTCATCCTAGATAGCCTGTTTAGGATTTAAGGCAGACTCAGTTGTCACAGGGGCTTGGCCTACCACATTTTTGTCAATTACCCAGCAATGGCGTGGGACACATTGGATAGGTTGAGGTGGGGCCTTCTTGGCAGAAATACGATCCACTGATGTAGACTGACGCTTGGTGTAAAGTGCCCTCACAGAAATGGCACAGAGGTAGAAAAGTGTCAACTCCATCAGGCAGCGGAGGAAATCTCTATCAAGGCAATTTAAGAGATCCTAACATCTTCCTCGTCTGCATGTGGAACGACAGAGGACTCACTCAGCCAAAGGGATTCGCTGATATGACCTCTGACAAACAGGTCAAAATGACTCAGCACCTGTGTCTCTCAATTTGAGCCTTTCTTTCTTTCTTTCGTTCTTTCTTTCCTTCCTGCCTGTTTGTCATTCCTTCTTTTTCACACTGTGAAGTCGTATCATCTGCAGGCCTCACAGCAGGAGATACTGTCACATTTATGAGTGTCACAGAACTAGAGTTTGACATTGCACACGTGTCTTGTGGTCACAAGCTGAATTAAAGCACTTCAGGTCGTCAGTAAATCCATTGGTTTACATAAAGATTATTTTTCTGAAGCCATTTAAATAATCGATTTAATCACTCAAGTCAGTTTTCAAGCAGAAATAAACATCGTCTAGCTCCAACTTCTGCGAGAAGGAGATTTTCCTTTATTATATCATTGTAAATTTAATATTTTTGAGTATCTTGGACTGTGTTTGCTTTATATTGGACTGTGGGAAACTGCAGTAGCACATTTTTAACCAAACAATCAAGTAATTGAGAAATTAACTGCCTGATTAGTCAACAATGAAAATAATTAGTAAGTTCTTAACGGCAGGATAATGAACATCCCTGATCCTATGTGGTAAGTTTAAATTAGAGGTTTAGCAAACAGGCTAATATAGGGCTAATGATTGTGTTAACATTGACTTTTACACTTACACTGAGGAAGACACTATATTTCATATAGACCTTTAATGTCAGGGCTGATACTTGATCCATGATCAGCACATCCTTAAAAGACAGTATATATTTGTATAATATGTCTAAATGTATTTGAACAATACTTTAATTGCCGTAGATGCGGTTGGAGTGATTTCATTTTTCCACCTTGTCCATGGGATCTTCAAATCCTGTGCATGCACTGTAGGCAGTTTACCTCTGTAATATTTAGTTTTACTTTTACTTTTTGTAAGTAATGTTGATATCGTAGCAAAAAACGAATCCTCTGTAGCACAAATCATTGTTTGTGTTGCTCTGCTTAAAATAACTGTTATTTTATTTCGCTAGACATAATTTACAGTTGCAGCTATATGAGCATTATCAACCTACAGCACAAAGACAGAGCTTCTACCAAAATAGAAAAAGGGCACTGACTGTATAACTTTCTTTGTTTACACAGTATGTGAGCAAATACACAGACCAAAAAAGTCCAGATGCTCTTCAATTTCACAGCATCTGTGCAGCATCTTGCAGTATTTGAAGATACTAAATATTAACAAAGCATTTTTTGTCAAGAACAGATTCACCCAAGTAAAAAACCCGTTTAAATGTAATTTCCTATGACTACTAACCTTTTTGCAATTACTTTGACATTAGTTTGTCAGTGCATAAATAGTTTGTTTTTCATTTAATAACTAAGGTTTGATATAACTCTCATGGTATTTAAGACTACTTTCATTCTGTATGTATTCAATGTTCATGTTTTTGAGAAGCATAATGGTAAAGTTGAAAATAATGAACAATTTAGATTTTTTACTTGCTGTCGGTTATCAAGCTAACTTGACATACATTCTCTGAAACTTCCATCTTGTATTTATCTGTTTTAATCTGATGGACAGTTGCAGACTAGTAACTTGATTATCCTATCATCTCAAGTTGTTGGTTTTATTATGTTTTATTCCATTTTATAGACTAAATGACTAAAGCCAGTTTAAAGCTGCAATAACTAGTTCAATAATTGATCAAAATAAAGATTTTCTTGTTTCAGTTTCTGAAATTAATGTGTGTTTTGTTATTTTAAACTGAATACCAGGGTTCTCGAGTGTTGGTTTGAAGACCTCACCTTGGGTTCTGGGAAATTGTAAGGGATGTTTTTCACTTCACTTTTTTGCACCCAAATGAAACAATGGTTTACGGTTTTGGTAGTTGAGTTGCCATATAGAATCTGCGCACAATAGCAGGTAAACTGAAAAAAAAGTTTGTAGCACCACATTCTGCAGGTAGTTGCTTTTAACAGCATCTCTTTGTCTTCCTTTACTGACACTTTTACTCACTTTGTCTCTTCATTACACACTGGATGAATTCACTGGTTGTCCACTTTCTGTTCACCGAGTCTGTCCTCTTCCCTTGAGCTATGACTGTAAATATAGCTCAGGTGCTGCTCTGTGATGTCGCTGCTTCGGTGTAACCGCAGTGGGCAGCGGACAAAGGTTACCTGTCGACTGTAGCTCTTTTATACAGTTTGTCCTCATGAGTGTGTTTGCCTGTTTGTACCTGTACTTCATGTACCCGTGTGTGAGAGGAACAGAGGCACGGTGACCTGATGCAGAGAGATGGGGCGAAGTTCTCTCCCTGAAATATTTATCAGCACAGGCCTGGGAACAACATCTCCCTAACTTTCACACTCATCCTCTCCCACAAAGGGCAAAGAAGCAATGTCGTGGCCACGTGTGTATTAAATGATGTCTTCCAATCCAGCAACTCTTTGCTCTGTCATTGTTATTTGTCTCGACAGAGAAAGTGCAACTACAGTAAAAAATGGGAGGCACACTAAAATGCACAGTGAGGAGTATCAACTCCTCTAAATGTCTGTAGATAAACACCTCAACGGTAATGTGAGCAAATAATGTGGCTCATTTGAAGTAAAAGGTTCTGATTGTTCTACCTCTGCACAAAGGTTTGTCTCCAAAAACTTTTGTTTGAGTTCCCCTGAAGAAGCATTTCACAGCACAGAACTTTCTATAGCACAGAAAGAATCGAAATATACTGCACATTATATGCTATGCCCCAGTTACCTTCAGTCTGCATCCATTTGCTTTATGTATAGGAAGATATCTTTCTATAAGACAAGGACAAGCAGCAAATTCTCACATTTCAGAACACGTATCAAAATAGTTGCACATCAATTGTTCATTCCACCAGTTTGCAAGTAATGATTGTTCTTAGTCCGACAATTATTATTCTCTCAGTTAACCATTTTGTCAGGAAATTGTCAGAAAACAGAAAAACATGTCAAAACATGGCCACTACGGTTTTCCAGAGTCCAAGGAGATGTTTTCAGATATCTTGATTTGTCCAAACAACAGTACAAAACTTCAAATATTAAGTTTTCTTCTTGTAAAAGATGGGAAACTAGTAAATTATTCACATTGGAAGCAGGCATCAGAAAGACATTATTTCAGTTATTTTTATTAAAATAACTCACAATTAATCTTCTGCTAATTGACTAACTGATTAATTTTTCAATTAATCTCCATGTTTATTGTGAAGTGTTTCCTCAACTCATGGTTTTGTGTATAAATGCAGCCAGAGGTGCCCCGATAGCCTAATGTTTAAGATGCATACGACACAGCTGAACGTCCACGTCCTCTTCAGCCCAGAGGACCTTTTATTTTGTGTACATTCCATCTTTCTATACGCACAACTCTGAATGCTAAAAAAATCTTTTAAAAATGAAGGTGAATACTGAGGAATGTCTATGTAAGTCACATACAGAATTCAGACTGTTTTTTCCAAGTAACAAAACCCAAAGGTATTCAGTATATAAACATATAAAAAAACAGACACATATTTGAGAAGGTATAACTTGGAAATGTTTGTTGACATTTTTGCTTGAAAAGTCAAAGTCAAAACAAAGTGTGAGTAGCCCAAAAGTGCTGCTTCATGTATAAATACATGAAGTGATTCATTAAAATAACCATTTAAAACAAATGCAATTATATCAAATGCCAGCTAAACTTGATAATAATTTGGTTTGAAATGTATCCTTCCTTCAATAAACGGATTCAGTTTGGTTAATTTGAGCCTTTTTCTCTCAAACATCACCGAGAAAACATTTTATGTCATAATTCTACAACCTTTTAAAAAAAAAAGATTAAATGTTAATATTCGCAAAACGGAGGCAGATAATAATTGTAATAGTTCACAGAGTCATCTTTTTATGTTGATATGCTGGTGTTCACATAATGACTACAGTTATTACACACACACTTATTTACACATAAATTTAAATGATATATATGCAGAATAATACAATATAACAATAATGAGCTGCCATATGGGTGCAGACATAAATAGAGCATAAAAGCAGCATATGCCTCGCTTGTAGGTCAAGTTAACCAACGTGAGTAAATCAAATGTGTCAGGAAATTGTGGCTCAAACAGAGAGTGTGAGTTGTAAAGCTGTGGATAAATTAATGTCAACTGGCAAACAAACAAAGTCTTTTGAGATGTTTTGCATGTTTTCTATTAATTATTCCAGAGCAATAAATTATTAATGTACAATAATTGAAGCAGCTGACTCCAAGTTGCACCAGCACACACCTGCACAACACATACTGTATGCTCTCTGATGTCTGGCCTGTGTGAGCACGGGTCCAGTCCAGCTGCCCTCTTGTCCTTCCTCAGCCTCTGTGACTATGCAGTTGCTGTTTAATGATAATACTAAACTTCAAATGACACTCTCCTGCTTAATTATCTCTCAGCTTATTCTTGTTTTTGTGGCTCTTGTCGATAATGTAATGCTTTGCCAGTTAACACTGCTTGCCTTTTTACTTTTGTTCTAATGAGTGAATTACAAGTGGGAAGGAGTTGGGGAACTAGCGAGCCATAAGCCACTTTGCCCCAGCTCAACCGCATCCACAGGGACTGCAAACGCGGCTGCTGTCGGCCACCCGGACTTAAGCAAAGGGACAGATGTGGAGCAGAGCACTAGTGAGCAATAACTCTAACATAATGATCTGTGAAGTGGGAGGATGAGAAACAAAGAGACAATAAGAGATCGAGGCGGAGAGGAGTATTGTCAGGGGAGGTAGAAAGCAACTGCTTCACAATACACTTCAAAGGAATAATTTTAGAGTCACTGTAACAGCTCTCTGAGAAATTATTGATACCCAGAACAGACAATTCTGCTGCAGACCCTGGAAATAATGTGCCGTTGTTACAACATCGCTCAACCAAGGAAGTTTAACTCGGGGCAAGGCATCTAATAGTGGCTCAGATAATGTGCCTTGCAACAATATAAGATAATTACAACCAAACTATTGCTTTCAAATTACCAGTGAGGCAATGAGATGGTTGTAGGGAATAATACTTTGGCTGTCAAAGTGATTCTCAGAATACAGAGTGAAATGGCAGTGGAGAGCTTCACACACTGTGATCACCAGATGATTCTAAGAGAAAACTTAACAAGAGGTAGCTTTTGTGGACTTCAGTAGTCGTGTATTCTGCAGCCCGTGAAGATGGGGTAGCAAAAGATGAGGGTTGCTGAGTTTGCTCTTTTTGCCAATTGTTTTCTTCCCCATTGTTATAAACTTATATATTTTAAATTCATCACCACCTGTACTAATACATTGATTACCCAATTCCCAGACAGGTTAGACAAACTGTTAACATTCAGTTTGTTATTTGAGTGTTTATAACCAACAATTTTCCAATCATAGTTTAGCAACTATAACAAGGCACAGCATGTCTGTCAAGTGTTAGGAATGGCTTAAACAGTCTGACCTGCTGTAACCATTCATCCATCATCTTTGAACATTCATCCTGTTGAGGGTTGTGGGGGTGCTAGAGCCATTCGCAGGTGATAGTGGGCGAGAGGTGAGGTACACACAAGACAGATTACTACTCAACTGCATGGCCACAAGCGGAGACAGACACATATTCACATCTACCAGTTATCTATCCATCCATTATCCTAACCGCTTTCCCTCTTAGGGGTCACAGAGTGCAGGAGCCAATGACAACTGTCGTTGGGCGAGAGGCAGGGTACACCCCGTTGCCAGTCTATCACAGGGCTGACATATAGAGACAAAAACATTCACATCTGTGGGTTATGTTACGTTAGATCACAACTAGCCCATGCACTGTGTAGTAAACCAACCAGCCACAACATTATATCCACATGGTGGTTTTAATGTTGAAGTGGACAGAGGTCAGTGTGGGAAACATGTAAAACTGGCCATGACTGGTACATGTCCGGGCACACAGTGCATTTCAGCTTGCTGCATATGGGGCTACACAGACTGGTCAGAGTGCCCACGCAGACCTCTGTCCACCACACCACTAAAACCACCAGATGGATTTCATGATGTGACTGACTGGTGTATTTCCTCAATTTGTGGCAGCCAGCCCTAGACTCATCAGATTTTGTGGTAATGGTAGTGTACTTTTTTGGATTTGAGTAAGTTTGCACTTCAGTAACTCAATCTGCCAATCTGAAACAGTAGCCAAACATCCTAAAAGATGCATCTCTTGTTGTGTTGTACTGACATGATGTCCAGCGTCCAGAAAGGGTAATGTTAGCATTAATCAGTCTTATATCTCAACTTTACAAGTTTCACAATGTCTTTATTTTCAACAGGAGAAATTCTGAGCCTCTGTGTTAAAGAGCACAATATCTGACAACAGTGTTTTCATTTCATAAATCTGACAGGTGGCTGGTGAGGTGAAACAAAGCATGGACCATGGAGGACAGGGACATACTGTCACTCTGTAGCGTTTTGTGTGCTCTGAAAAAGGCAGGAGGAGCTCTTTGATACCGTCTAGTTTTTCCCACTTGCTGGCAGGAAGACAGCGTCAGCCCTCTTGGTTAGCCAACTCACAGAGTGTTTCTCTGACCTCAAGAAAGCAGGAATCCATGTTGATGGTGTTAGACCATCTGGTTGAGCAGTCACTGAGGAGAAACCACGTACTTCCTGCAGAATCACTATAAATTGGAGGAGTTTCTAAACAGCCTTATCAGAGTTCTTGTTTTGTCCAGCAGGCTGTTTATATTGGCTTCCTTGTGGGTGGGGCTTTACAAATAGCTTTAGTTCAAGACCCTCTAGTCTATTGTTTTTGAAAAATATGTGAAATTAAGGCCAAATGTCAGGCAGCTTTTAGCCAGGGAGCCTGGCATTGTTTCACTGCAAACTAGAGGATTCAATATGCATATTTAAGTTTTTGGCATTGGTGAATTACACAGGCTGATTTGGTTAATCCATTATAGCAAGAAAGCATCTGTCAGTCACTGGGTGAGCAAAATTTGGCCAGTGACTGAGTCACAAATTTGGCTCCTGGAACTCCTAGTAAATAAATGTGATTGGACTGTGGTGACTTTTGGGAAAACATGATTTAGCCACTTAGGTTTTCATTTAGTCATATTATCATCAATCATTACTGAAATAAAATTTAGTTTCAGCTTTTATTTTAGTCCATTTTCATTATATGTCATTTGCTGGAAAAAGGGGGTGAGATATGCAGTAGATGTTCCAAAAAACATAATAGTGAGATTACTGATCGTATTTGGAGAAACGAGGTAAAACTGAAAGATACAGAGCCAAGAGTTGCTTAGAGAGGATGAAGCATTTATTGCAGACAAAATATGGTGTGAGAGCAGGGGATTGGCTGGCTAGGTCTCCTAGAGGACAAGAACTAAATGAACACTGGTGTGTGCACAGACCAGTACAAAGCCTTGGTAAGGTTTCAACAAAAAGTTAGGTCAGCTAAGTCGGAAAATACTCAAGTTAGGAGAATACAGTGAAATAACTCTGAATTGTAGGCCTGGAGAAACACAGACTTAAAATAAAGCTATTCATCTGTACATTTTGGAAGATGTGTTTATAGGTTTCTTTAAATAAAAAGATTTTGAAAGCAGCTTGACTCATGGTGAGAAAATTGCTTGTTTCAAAGCAATTTCTCCAAAGATGTCAGTTGCCATGGTGAAAAGCAACACATTCATCTCACCATTTTTTCAGGATGTTGTGATCCATCCATCCATTTTCTTAACCGCTTGTCCTCGTAAGGGTCACGGGGGGTGCTGGAGCCTATCCCAGCTGTC
>JAUMHL010000008.1:2200137-2220861 GCA_032362345.1 Sandelia bainsii | reverse complement strand
AATACAGTGACATTTATTAGCTGGTTTAAGATTAATCCAACAAGTAACTAATCAAGTGAATAAAGACCAGCAAACACTACCACTTCAAAATGGAGAAAAAATTACTTAAATGATGCAGAGTACACATTCAGTCATCATATGTACGTGACAGACAACAGAAACTGTATTGAGAAAAGTTTTTCCCTGTCAGACAGTAACATACTGGGTCCAGTGCGCAGAATCTGGACCAGATCGATTCATGACTACGTTTCAGAGCGTTCCCGTTACCATGGTAACACACCGTGTCCTGCCTCTGTATGCGCGGAGTGAGAGGACAGACGTCACAGACACACGTCGAGCAGCTCTGTCTGTCTGTAGACTGTCAGTGTCCTCTCTTGTTTTTCACCGCGTGGGAAAATGGACGAGAAAACACGGTGAGAGTCAGCAGAGCTGCTGTACACACAGACAGAGCCGGAGCGGCCTGAGATAAGACGTGGACCAGTTTCTG
The DNA here is from genome assembly GCA_032362345.1 of Sandelia bainsii. NCBI lineage: Eukaryota > Metazoa > Chordata > Actinopteri > Anabantiformes > Anabantidae > Sandelia > Sandelia bainsii. The sequence goes on along the minus strand of JAUMHL010000008.1, from coordinate 2,220,374 downwards.
TCGCTGTCAAACACACACACTGAACAGGTGCTCTACCTGTTCACTTACCTGCTGACTATCTGATCCCAAACTGTCTTCAAGCATCACTAAATATAAGCTAAACCATAATTAAATCAGGTTATGTTACTTAACCTGTCCGGTAAACGGTTCATCTTTAAAAAAGACGTTATGTTATAATCTGTCCTTTGGCTGTAGAGCTGTCACATTATAGACAAAATCCTGTTCAGACAGGTTCGGAGTAAATAATTAATTCAAAAATACACATAACTGTCCATGTCTTGAGAATGTGGAGAAAAAGTTAGCTAACTAAATGAAGCAAGGTTGTGTTAGCTTGCTAAATGTTAGCTAACAGAATATCTCACGATTCAATCTGTAATCCATATTTGAACGTTAACGCTTTAGCAAAAAGTTACAGCTCTACTTTTGAATCAATATTTTCCACAACCACGTGTCTAACCACAAATATCAACATACAAGTTGAATTTATACAATAACTTTGTGCAAATAACTGGATTTAACAGTATGTTAATCTGCCGGCTTAACTGCTGGCTAAAGTTATAAAGCAATATTGTAGGTAACATCAACAGTAAGTCAACATGACAAAATATTAACAAATGTCTAAAACAAAAGAGATTATAAAATGTATATAATTAACACTTACAGTGACCCCAGTAGAGCTGATCCTCGTGCAGGTCTTTGGCGCGTCCTGATTTTGAATCTCTCGTTCGTTCTCTCCGCGCTCTTGCTACTTGTTTTTAGCGCTTTAAGCGCAGTAGCGCCACCTTCTGTTTGGAGTGTGCAACGGAGACTATAAATTCTGTCTAACTGGAAGAAAACGTGTTGGTTTACTTATCATTCTCGAATTATAGTCTTAGGAAAATTTTCCTTTCCATTTTTTTTCTTCATCATACACACATGCTGGGTCTGGTGGATGGGCGGCCCCCATCCATGCAAAAGTGGCATAAATGATATAATTAAATAAACATATTCCATTCAACTTTATGTAAACACTTAACAGGACTAACAATGAGGCTATAAAGAGTAATTTCCTCATTCACAAATGTACAAAACATTACATAAAACTTGAAATAAGTAGAAAGAAGTGAAATTACACTTTTGAGTGGTGCTTACTTAATACAGAAAATAGTTGAAGTTAATCAAAGATTATAAGTTCTATCAACTCACATGGAAGAAAAAGTACATCTAACACAAAATATTTAAGTAAGTAGAACTTTACTAAACTTATTAAAAATTAATTTTACACTACTTAATCGATTTAATTATTTTGAGCATTCGGGTTTACAGTGCAGTAACGTAACTTGTAAATCACTTAATGATACCGGATGAAAAAACATTTCTCTGAAGAATATAAACCAATTCAGGCTGCACACAGATGGGAACAACTTTCAAAATAGTTTAAACGTGTCCCAACTCCAGCTACTTTAAAAGCCAAATTCAGACCTCTGCTGTTTTCATGACTCTGAAAGTGGTCTTTGCTGCACTGGAGCCACTTACGTCCAGCATAATATTGTACCATAACGGCAGCTGTGAATGAATTATTATTAATCTTATTTTTATGCACTTTTATTGCATTTTATCAAAACTTTTTTTTTTTTCAGATTTTGTGCCTTCTTGTACTGTAAAAAGTTGTTCTGAGGTTTTTCCTCTGTCAAGTGCTTTGAATGGCATCTGTGTATAAACCATGAAAAGGGGTTAAACCTCAAGCTCAGACTCACACAAGTTTTCAAAATTACACAGGTCATCAGCTGGCCTCTAATTATTTCAGGATGGAGATATTTCAGTATTGAAAAGTGTACGGTTTACATCATTTCTGACAAGCATAAAAAGTAATACATTCCAGTGAGCTTACTGATGGTATCTTCAGAGGAGGTTATTTTTCCCAGACAACTGGTTATTAATGTAATGTTTTGCATTCCTGGTCGACAAATGACATTTTTAGACTAGGAATACACTACATTGACCAAATATTTCTGCTATTCTTTTGCAGTCTGAACTCTAAATGGCATGACGAGGCATCAGTCACAGCACCTTACATAACATTAATAGCTTTACATACAATAAGTATGCCTACAACATAGATTTATGTGATAAACAGATTATGTACAGAGCAATGCACTGTGGGTGAGTAATTTCAAATGACATAGTTACGAATAAAAACAATATATTTTTAAACAAATTTGTGCTCTTTTGTATTCTTCCTGTGTTTATGGATGGATGGAACCAATGGAACCGTGACACAAGAAGGTGGAGTTGTGTGTCACGGTTCTGGCCTCTGTTTTAAAACAGTTAAAGCCCATTATCTGATGCCCATACAAATAACCTCACCAAGGCAGAGTCTTAATGTCGTCTTCTTCAAATAAAACTAAGCACTGAAACAGGGAACGCAAATATTGTTTGAAATGACTAAACCCTTCACATTAAATCCTGAGAAAAGTTTTCACCTTAAGAATAATTTATACTCTTGCGTTTGATCCATTTAGCCATGTTCATTAGTACTGATGTAGATAAATTAGATTAAAGCACTATGACAGAACATTTTCCTTATTACATGATAATGAATAGTTTAAGATCATGTCAGAATACTTGACAAATTAAAGCCCCCTTTCTCTATCAAAGTTTCTATCAAACATTTAAATGATCCCTCAAGCTGACATATCTTTGTTCCACTTAGTTTAATCCAGACACATAACTCAAAAAATGTTTTTCTCTAAATTATTGATCATTGATACCTAAAATCCAAAAGGTAATTTTCACCAGGGTTACATCATCAAAGACTCTAAATAAGTACTGTCACACAACTGAAACTTGTGTATGCAATTTTGTTGGCATCAGAGTGCGATAGATGCTCATCAGTAAAACCCATAATTTCCTCCCATCTGTCTGCCACTACGCAATTATTCCTGCTGTACAACAAGACAATATACATTCGATGTCTATAGGCACCTGCAGGGACACAGGGTTTATTTTGTTTTGCAGCTGAAGAGACCATCCACTTCCCATTGGAGAAACTATGATGATCAGAAATCCTAACCAAGTACCAGCCCCTTATCTTGCTGACAGTGCTTTGTGCAATCTAGCCCATCATTTAAACAGAATACAGTATGTGCTCATCTAATTGAATCTACTGCAAATAGGAGGCACTCCCTATGGGCACTCTCTGCCTGACACCTCTTTAAATGCGAATTTCTGCAAGACTGCACAGATATTGTATATAAAACATTGGTTTAACACCACAGCTACTGGGAAATGGGAAGCACCTCTGAGGTGAAGAGTGTAAGCCATCATCCCTGTCAGACAACCGCATTCTTTAGTAATGCTCTGCCATTTCGGTGGTTAGTGAGGTGCAGTGCAACCGAGTTTCACTTTTAACAGTGCCCAGAGAGACCTGTTCATATTTTCCAAGGCAAATTACAGTGATCCTGTGGCATCTACTCTGCCAGATCTTTCATCAACCATCAGAGCTCATTGAAGCGTTTAGATGGGCAATTTTAAAAAGAAGTTTTCAACTGGCATTTAATAAGCCTCCAAAGCACGTCAACCATCAGGTGACCTACGTTACAGACACATTACTACCTCATATTATTTATCTCTATTGCTGAAATAAAACAACTGGTTTACATTACATCAATTTGGAAGCACCAGGGATTAAAAGGTATAGTCCACAATTCTAATCCAATGCAAATGTGGTCATATTCAGCAAAATGTACCTCACATTACTCTTGCTCTTGGGGGAGGGGTATGTGTGGTGGTGGGTGCGTGGGGTACTCAGCTGGGAAGATAAAGAGAAAATCCTAACTAAAACTACAGTTCAGTTCATGTGTTTTTTCCCTGTTCTTTGTTTTCCATGCTGCAAATGGCAGGGTGCCCAGGCCTGTGGAGAAGATCCCGTCTGACAGTCAGTCCCATCTGCTTTTTTAACTGACTTTTCCTTACAACAGTTTAACCTTTTTTTTAACAGTGTGCAGAGAGACCTGTGCATATTTGCCAAGGGAAATTACAGTGTTCCTGTGGCATCTACTCTACCAGATCTTTCATCAACCATGAGGCCAAAAAAGCTTTAGATGGGGCAAAGTTAAATAAACATTTGAAGAAAGACTCATTTTTCAAGGTCTGTCTGACTTCTTTTCACTTCAAAAATCAAGAAAAAAAATCTAAGTTGCTCAAACTTTTCTTTTATTTCAGAATCTATGTGACACATGAGACTGATATGGCGGTGGGGGGATAAGTGATTTCAATCAGCAAAATGGCCTGTGAAAACATAAAACAGTAATATCTTTTATGCTGCAAGAAAAGTAGTTCAGGAAATGTGGTTTTGTGCCGACGTCTTCTGTGCCCTGTTAATCAATAGAAAGTATATGTTAATTCAGCAGTATTGCTTCTGGTTCATTATACAGACAAATGAAGCTCTACTCCTGAGTAAACAGTACCTATTAAGTGATAATGAAAAACCAGGATATCACCAACCACTGCTGTCTTTTACACTCTTGGTCTGTCAAAACTTCTTTGTATCTGTCTGTTCTCTTAAGATTATCTGATTTTTAGATCTGTCTTCACTGTATTAATGGAGAAAAACACCAACCTTTTGAATGATCAAGCAATTTGACTTTACTGTTTAGGGTGCTCCTGAGGAGGGGTGATTAGACATTATGAGAAGCTGCCATCTGTTTTCATAAGTGTAACTTATCTTTTATCCATTACTGAGACAGTACCATTAAATGCCAGATACATTTGCAAATCTGTATTTAGATCATTTTTACCCATCAATCTATTAATATGTTTTAGAAATATTTATTAAAAATCAAAACCCGTAATCTCTATCAAGTAGACCGTTAATTCTGCTTGTGCTTTGTAGAAGCCTTTTGGCAGAAATTACTTTCCAGTTTTCCTGGGTAAGTCTCTACAAGCTCTGCACACATGGATTTAGGCAGTTTATCTTATTCTTCATGGCAGATACTCTCAAGCTCCATCAGATTGGATGAGAAGCATTTGTGAGCTGACATTTTTAGGTCTCCATAGATGTTCTATAAAGTTAGGTCTGGGTTTTGGCTAGTTCATTCAAGGACAGTCAGAGACTTGTTAGTCCAGCTTTGTGTTGGCTGTATGCTTTGTATCACTGTCATTCAAGTCCTTCAACACTCATATTGGGTTGTTTGTCCCAGCTCTCTCATACAACCAAACTGACTGTTCGTTATAAGAGTGCCCCAACATACAGAGGCAAAGTTTGTTGAAATTGCACCCCTTTTGATGTCAGGCGGCAAAATAGCAGCTGCTGTCTCATACAGTAGCACTAAAAATGATGGCTGGATAATGCTTATTTTTTCCCGAAACGGTCAAAAGTGCTGAACAACAATTATGCAAACAAAGTGTTTTTGTTAGGATTAGGCACAAAGACATCTGGATTATGTTTAGGCACTAAACAAATATGGCTAGGCTTAGATGACAGTCTAAACCACTCTACCATGAAGGCCTGATTGATGGAGTGTCACAGAGATGGCTGTCCTACCTCTAAGTTCTCCACCTCTCCATTAGAATGACTGTTGGGATTGGATTTACTCAGTTTGACTGGACAGCTAAATATAGGAAGAATCCTGGTGGTTCCGGATTTTTTTAATTTCACAATTACTGAAATGTGATCCTGGGAGCACTCAAAGCATTAGAAATAGTTCCCATCTATGCCATTACAGTTTTATAGTGAAGGTCCACAGAGTACACCTTCATGGCTTGTATTTGCCCTGTCATGCAGTGCGAATAGCGTTGGGCACAGGTGCAGGCCTTTCTAAACTACAATATGTCAAACCAATTCAATTTGCCACAGTTGGACTAGTTCTAGACACACATTAGGAATAATTAAAGCAAAAAGGGTGCACCTGACCATAATTGTGGATGCAACAGCAAAGGGAGTGAATACTTTTGTAAATGACATTTTGTGCAAATGGTGACGGGAACTGAATACTTTCTAAAGCCCTTGTATACAACAACAACAATCATCATCATCATCATCAATGTTGCAGGGATGTTTCTTGTGAGCCTTACATGTTACCTTACCTAGCTATGTAGAGCAACTGTATTGTGCTACTTGTAGAGGTACTGTGGATATAATTTGAAGGGACAACAACTCAAAGCACTGAGAGAAAAAAACAAATCAAGTGGAAAGGACTTTATAAGCTGCTATTTAAATGGTGTACACTGAAAAAAGACACTAATTACAATACTATGTTAATGAAAGTGTTCACCAAAAAGATGTGCAGCTACAGAGATAAAAAGAAAAAGGGAAAATGAGAGAGCAGACCAAGTGTTGCCATGGTGACGCTTGGAAGTCAATATAGAGCTTGTCTGTGTCTTTTTTCCTGTTTTGAAAGCTGATTGAGTTGACCAGTGGTTAGCAGCGCAGAATGCACCTTATCTAACGCTCTGATTAGTCCTCCATTCTTCCAATTTCCAGTAATTAAAACCACGAATACTACAGTCACAATGCTTGCATACTGTATGTCAGAGTGCTGTCAAACAAGGGACTATTATTTAAAGGTCTTTAGTGTGTTCCTGTGGAGGAGCATCAAAATAATATAAAAAATATTCATACAGATCTAAATAAGTTCTGACACCAGCTTTATTGCAGTGGCAGAGGTGGCAGCTATGAGGCAAGTAGTGAATAAGTCTTTAACAGTCATTCAGACACAAAATGATGTGTAGTGATATGGCCAAAAATGTTATCATGGTATATTTTTTCATATTGATCAGTATTTATAATTATTGATATAAGTAGTTAATACTATCAATGAGGACAGCAAACACATTTGTAGTGTAGGCTTCTACTGAATAGGGATGTCCTAAACAAGTTTTTTTGGCCCCGATCTGAGTCAGAATGTATAAAAACTCTTATCTGATACTTATACTCAGTAAATGTCCATTAAATATGCATCTGACACCCAGTTACTGATGCCTGAATTAGGTGATTGTGCCTCAGAGTTGGCTCAGATTTACATTTATTGACTGGAACTTACTCATAGGTTTGTCATCTCTATCAATTACATTTTTATCACAGTCATTTTAAAAATAATTCTTATTGCCCAGCCTATGGTGGAACCACAGAAAGAGCTCAAACCAGTAGCTGATTCACTGAACAGAAAAATATCATATGGAAGCTGAATTATGGCAATTGGACTTCCTTCTTGTCGAAACACTTCACTACTCGTAGCTTCATCAGTCTGAGGAGAGTTGGTTGGAGACCACAAATTTATCCAGGTGGGTTTCACTTCACACCTGCCATAACTAGGCTTGTAACAAGAGGAAAGTGAAGGAATTTAAGGAATTATTACCAGCAAGTATTTTCTTGCTTCCTGCTTTTTTGTCCGTTAATGAAAATAATTTGTATTTTGGACTGTTGATCTCACAAAATAAGTATTTTTTGTTCTCAGAACTTGTCATCTTTCTGTATTTTTTGTGACTTTGGGGTGGGATTTTAATACACAGTCATGGTCAATGGTCAATGAATGGATGGATTTGATGAGGCAATTGACAGAAAATAAACATTTAAGCAATTCTGATCATCTATTAATTGTGCCTTTAATTACCAAAATTTTTTTTTAAAGCATTTGCTGGTTCTAGCTTTTGAAAAAGAGGATGAGATACTTTTCTATGTTTTCTATGTTTACAAATGAAATATACAGTATTTACATTTCTGAATGCTGATGGGAGAGAATAAGCAATGTGAGTGTGACCATGACACAGTTTTCTAGACTTATTTTATATGTGTTTATATATTATATAAACATTACAATATTAACTATTATATTTAATAATATAGGTTATATTTTTTATACACACTTTACATATGAATCAATCCCTGCTGTAATGGATATGAGTAATACATATTGAGTTTGAAGGGAACACATGGATTCAATAAAAAGGACGGTTATTTGGCTTGTGCTGGTGGTGTACTAAGTAAATGTCAGAGGACTACTAGAATAATGTGGAGATGACACTCAACGTAAATGTAAACCAAGACATGAGGAACATGGAAGCTGGAAGCACACCACTTTACAGCGGAGGATTGTAGAAACAGACAACATAACGGCAGCATATATTAAACAGATCAAAAGAATGAAGAAATGGACAGTGCCTGGAAAGCTACACTCATTGAGGCTGAAAAATTATACCTAATGTTAATATGATTATATAATATAATATATAATCCTAATATGAGGATAAACCATGATATGATTGAAGTTTATACTGAAGTATATTTCCCTTTAATGGCTCAGGTTTTATTAGACCATATTCTGTTAGTGCTTGTATACAACACGGAACATTAAATGGACTTATACTTCGCCATAAACTCCCATCAATAACATTGTGGGTCATGTTGTGAGCAGCATGGTTCTTGGTGTAGAGGGGGTTAGTATTTACTTTCCATATTTAAGCATTATCAGGTCAAATATGTGCTATTATATTTTATATTTTTTATATTTATTCCTCTTGACAATATACACAAGTCTATCAGGCATCAGAGCCACTTGCTGAACAGCCATGTGTGTGAATATATGAACAACTTTCAGAAGGGAACTGGAAATAACACAAGAGGCTCAAAAACATAACACTAAACAAGTTTGGAAGACAATGTACAGGAATATGTGCCAACTAAGACCTTCCATTTCCTGATTGAAAATATCACAATAACTTGATGACAATAATGATTCTGAGACTTTGAGCGACAGCTTAAGTAGACAATGGATAGATGGTTGAGGATGATACACATACTGTTGGTCATGTAGTCGATGCTTTGCTGCCTTATGTGATTCTTGAACATATCATTCCAAAACCATAAGCATAAAATATTCTGTTATAACAGCCTCCACTGGTCTGGCCAGGACCAAAAGGCCACATAATTTTTTTGTTTTGGACCTGGCTGCAGTAATTTGCTCCCATTCAATCACAACAGCATCTGTCAAGTCAAGCCTTGATGTTGGCCAATAAAGTCTGACCCATAATCTGTGTTTCACTTCATCCCAAAGGTGTTTGATGGAGTTCAAGTCAGGGCTACTATACTACCAAGTTGAGAAAACCATTTCTTTATGGACTTGGCCTTGTGGACTGGGGCATGCTGAAACAGAAAAATGTCTGGGCCTAGCCCAAAGCATGAAAAGGCCTGAACAACAAACTCAAAACAAACTACATGATGTGACGTAGTAGTCTCAAATGGCAGCGACATTAAGAAGCCTGAAAATACGAATATGGAGAAATAACAGGCTGAGAGACAAAAGTAGTTCCACCATGTGATAGGATAACTCAGAGATATGCTTGTCAAGTTAAGAGAGTTATGCCAAAGATTTCAGGAACATCCGAGACTCCGCATTCATAAAAATTGATCATTCTGCAAAAAGACCCAAAAGAATACATGAAAGTACTGAAAGAAAACCCAAGTGTGTGTGAAATAAAAAATTGATTGTATGAAAATAAAAAAATCATATGAAATCAATACACTAATATGGGCAACATGAATGAACATGTTTAATACAGTCACACTTTTACTGTTTACGTACATTTATGTTTTTTGTATTTTACAAATCATTAATATTGTAAATATAAATACAACCTGAATAAACTACTGGATTTTTAGAAGAAAATAGAGCATTAACAAAAAACAACAAAAACACAAAATCCCCAGCTCAACCTTCACAAATGGTCATTTTTTTATCATTTAGATTTCATAATATTTCTTTTATCATAATTCCTTAATCTGATGTGTAATGCCTTGCGTTCCCCTGATGACTAGTCTTTCAATCTGTACATATAAAAGCGTTAATAAGATTTAAATTTTGTTCTTTGAATCTCGTCAGCAAGACATTGCTACAACAACTAATTTGAGAGGAACACTTCAAAGACATATGTGCTTTATAAAAGCTCTCTTGATTAATATCCTAAAGTTAATTTATTCCTATTCATTTATAATATAATGGCAAAAAATGGCAAACTGTTTGTGTTTATTGAAGCTTTAAAGCTTTGTATGTCTACACATTGTAATGTTCTCATGTTCACGGTCCACCAACTGTCGAGTACATTACTTAAATCAATTCCAATAGCATTTAACTCAGTCTTGCAGTCCTATCTATTTACAGCAGCCACCTGTTCTTTTGTTTTGACTCTCAGTGGTAATGAGGGGGTAAAAAAGTAACACAGATTATTTCCCTCTATAATATTAGAAAGGCCAACTGAGATGTAATGACTGAACAAATGGAAGAGAAAAAAGCAGTTCAGAAGCAATTTAACACTCCTTTGGAGTAAAAGTGGCAAAGAAAAGTAGCATACAAGAAGTGGCAGTGTCGGGAGAGTGTAAACTTCTGACTGTTTAATGTACACTGACGTGACCATGTGCCAGTGTTCCCTCCTGGTGCTACTGCTTTGAGATCAGAGATTGTTTCATCGCCACATTACCTCCCTGTTCTCCTGAGGGAATGGTGTTTGGCAGTCCAGATCGTCAGCTGTGACATACGCTTTTCCTGCTTTGTGGCGCTCACAGATCAGAACAGCTGCTGCTTCAGATACCAATACTGAAAGCGATTTTCTTGTGTCGTGATCTTTCATTTTATGAAGCAGAGACAGGGCTAAGTTTGTCTGTGCATCCCATCAAGGTGATGTCTCAAACATGCGTGTCCTAGCTACACACTGCCTGGATTCTGTAGTTGTGTATGTGAGTCCTAGTGAGGGGGTAGAATTGTCCAAACTTTGCCAGGTTTTCTTGACTCAGAGCTTCACCAATGCCAATCCTGGAGGCTTCCATCTGGACAAAAAAAACATTAAATTGGACTCTGAAATACAGGGGAAGAATGCATGGCCCCTGAGAGCTAAAAGTAGCGGGACTTTCATCTGTCAGTCGAACTTGTGTGACAGCTTGGGCCCTAGGTGCTCTCGAGGTTCACTCAGGTGATTAACACAATATATGAAGGCCCTGGCAACAAGAAAAATGTTGTTCAGGGAGTTGCAACTTGGTTTTTACATTCCCGAGACTACACACATCAATCAATAGCTTCACAAAACCAGCCTGAATGTGTCAAGCTCAGTTTTTCACCGCAAGATATTAGTCTGGGATATTCGCTAAAACTCAACTAATCCCAGGAGCAGGAGGCTAGACTAATCAGAACCAGTATTAATTTAGTTTTAGTCATAGGGAAAGGTATACTGTATACTATAATCAAATTTAGGTATTAGATTTTTATTAGTTTTACTCCACTACTCTACTTACTATAGTTTTCATTTTTGTCTCATATTTGTCCTGCATTTTTAATATTTTTATCTTCTACACATTGAGGCTACAGCTGTCATAATCTTTGTTGTGTACAGTTATTATGGTAACAGGTGTTGTTGTTATTTATTGCAAGGTGGTGGTTAGTGGAAAAAAGTGTTTATTTGTTGTCACATGTCCATGTGGCAAGTGAATCACAAGCTCAGGAGCTTAACTTATATTTCAACTTATGTGTATATACACTCTTCCCTGGGTTTAATGTGAGAGAAGAAGCTAAATCAATGGATAATGGTGGCGATATATTTGATACTGCTTTGGATATTAAATGTAAGGTTTTCTTGAGATGGTACTTGACAAACATAAATTATGTACACTATATATTTTTCTACCACCCATTGTTTCTTTCATAACAAAAGAAAGCTAATGAACAACTTTGCTCTAGTCAAATCTTGATTTACATCAAACTATCTGCTGAAAGAAAAAAGCCATGAGGTTTTATAATGAGCCCTAAATTAAACTAAAATATTAACTAAACTACAAATCCTGAATTGAAAAGTTTGGACTGAGAGCAAATGTGCACCCTGTTTGGTTCTGGAATTGCCAGAAACGTTTTTCTTCAAAGTTTGTAACACCCACTGATGTCCAGACGAATCATCCACTGACTCCAAACAGTATAGGACAGAAAAGCCAATCCCATGAAGTTGTATATTCTGTTGTACTTTTCCACAGCATTCTCATTGCACATATGACTTTTACAATCCCATCTACCTTACAATCTATCAAAATACATTTTTAAAGGTATTTGAAACATCCCATGTGTAAGAGTTCTGAGCGGCAAAGAGAACAGTTACTGCCTCACAGCATGAGATTATGCTGAGCCGTCCAACCCAGTTTCAGTCTAATTCAACAGGAGTTTTCTGGGGCCAACTTGACTATTTTTGGACAGTTTGTTTCTTTTCAAGTCATGAACAGCAAAAAGAAAAATAAGGCAGTATGACAAAAATGCCTCCAACATTTAAGCCCATTTTGAATGTTATTAGACCACAGAATAAATTAAAAAAAGGTAGAGCCCAAAACTGTAGCAAGAACCTCACATAATTATAAACAAATACTTAAAACTACTACACTAATAGCCATCACGTTCAGGGGGGCATAAAATGTCCCCTTTACTTTCAAGGAGCTGAGTCATGGCAACTCAACATCTTTGTTGCTACCTCATCTGGATGACTGAGAATCTTCACAGACATATTGCTACACATTTTGGTGCAGAAACCCTGAAGTTGATACGGGGTTATGAAACACGCCCACTTTAATCTAAGATGTAGACAACAGAGCGTCATCCCAGTAAGCATACGCCTGTGATCCAAAGTAAGGAGTCACAGAGCAGATCTTCCTTCAGAAGGCACAAGAACAGCTGCTTAATGAAAGGATAAGACAGGTCCACTTCACCATACACACCTTGAAACACAGGATAGACCGCCTTCACTAGGAACCAAGTTCCACTTTGACACAACAAGAAGTCCAGTTGCCATGACTCAACTTCTAGATAACCTTACCTGGCAGACTGAGAATCTTCATAGATGTATTATCCTCTAGGCCAGGGGTAGGCAACCCTGGTCCTCGAGAGCAGCAGCCCTGCTTGTTTTCCAACCATTACTGCACTTACAGCTTCTGATTGACTGAACACACCTTATTCAGGTAATCAACAGCAGGGAGGCCAGAGATAGTTGGAAAACAAGCAATGCTGTGACTCTCTAGGACCAGGGTTGCCTACCCCTACTCTAGGCCTAGTACAATATGTAATATCTAAGGGTTAAAGATCAATTGTTAGCAAGTCAAAAATGTAATTCAAATACATGTGATTTCAAATTACAAGAGAAATCATTTTATTTTTCTAACTTGCGTTAGCAGTGCCTCAACATGTAGGAGGGAAAGGCATTTACTCAGCTGTTTCTGTGTAACCTTGATTGTGTGAGTTGGAAAATCAACGAAACAGAAAGCTTGGGTGTTTGTACTATTGACTCAAGGCTAAAGATGGACGCCCCACTCAAGGCAACTATGATATATGGGAGAGAATAAAAAGACAGCAGACAAGCGGTTCAAAAACACAGTAGTGGGTCTTGTTCTATATAAATAATCCATTTCACCAATTCATGTGAGTTTTAGCGGTGAGTCAGGTTGCAGGCAGCTATGTAGTTTATGGCATTCACAATCAGATGCAAAGTAGTAGTGAGTGTATGTTTTGGCCGGACACTAGTTTTGTGATGTAGCCATCACATCACACATGAGGAAGTTGTTTTCTGAGCGCAGAATAGAGTGAATCTGCATAATGCTGAGTTCTAAACTTTGCCCTGTAATGCTGCTGGGTACCTCCCAAAACACACACACAAAACATGAAAAATTGAAATTTTGTGCTCTGACATTTCTCAAGGCCAACCTTCAAATGCCTCCATAATTTAAATAAAACAAATGTTCTCCCCTCAATATTCAGTGTTAAACCAAGTTCAAAATGTAATGAGTGTTCACTGAACTCCTCCTGCCTCATGTTCATTTCTGTCAACAAGCAACGGTGAATGCAACTGCTGCATGTGTGGCCCACAACACGTGCCAAGGTTTTTGGCCGTTCCTCCATTCGACATTCACAATTGATCACTCACAGGTCTACTACCAGACTGGAGATCAGACTGAAGAAGCTACTTGAATGAGTAGAGAAAGGTTTCAACCAAACAAGAAAGAAGTCCAGTTGCCATGACTCATCTTCCAGTTAACCTCACCTGGATGACTGAAAATCTTCACTGACATATTGCTGCGCATTTTGGGCCAGAAACTCTGAAGTTGGTGAGGGAATATGAATACAGCAAGAAAATACACATACACTGCCTGACCCACAGCATCACTTATGTTACATATAAAGTCCGTTAATCATGCTCAGTATATCTGGTGTTTGTCAGTTTAACAACCTGACAAATGTTTCAGTCAGTCTGTAATTGATGTGTCACTAAACTGGAGTGCTATGAACCATTCAGGTTATCTGTGTGTTGTGTGCCGATTCTGTGAACTGGGGACATAATGTTAGTGGCACATATCCTTTCATAGAAAATGTTCACCTGACACATTGAAATAAGAGCTGTATCTCTGACACACATTATTTTTAATAACAAGAGGCTAAACCTCCACGACAACGTAATGTGAATATTCTGCTAAAGGTTTTGTGAATTTCTTGAGTTTGCTGATTCGTATTTCTGTGCAGTGGCTAACATTATTGTAGTGAAAGAAAGATCAACTAGGAAAGAGGGAGATAGCTGATTGATTGATCAGGAGAGATCAGATGTTTTGCCTGTCTGTGTATTTTTGCGGTGCAGCACATACAGTGTAGCAAGTAGAATGAGTGACATTCAATCATGAGATATTTGGCATCATGCTTCAAAAACTAATATAATGGCTAATTAATTTTCTATTAAAATTTGCTGTCTCAGTCTACTAATCTTTCTAGCTCAAGGTCTACATCATATTATAGTTTAACTAATTGCCTTAAAAGCTGTAAACTCCTTGGTTTACATTGAACAATGTGTCTCATCAGTCTATAGAGATAATGATAACTAAAAGAAGCACTTACGTGCAGATTTGCATTCTGATTTACACCCATCCATCTATCCATCCGTCCATCATTTAAGTGCTAGCACACAAGTTGTCTTTTCTGTGACTAGTTTGAAACCTGGAAGGACAAATAGCTGCTTTATTTTATCTTGATAGTGTTTGTGTAGGACAGGATAGATTGTACAAACATACAGTCAGTCACAATATACCCTTTAAAACTACTGTGTGTAGACCACAATCACAGGCCTAGCCTTTAATTTTTTAAACATTAATTGCCATTGTAATATTTGCAATATTGACCAGAATATTACCATCACTGTACAGGTCACTATCATCTTTTCTTCAGTACAGCATAGCAAAGAAATGGTTCTGTGCTCACTTTGATTTGCTTTTCGTCAAGAGCAGTTTTACTAATACTTTGTCATGTTTGCGTGGGTACGTGTGAATTGATTCACACAAAATTGCGAACATCTGTTTGTCAATAGACAGATGACTCTCCGACTGCTGCCAGATTGTCACTGCCTCTAAATTAGTCATACATCTAGGACTTATTAAAATCCATTAAGACCATAACAGAAGATTGAAGCATGAGAGAAGCTTCTGAAAGACTACTCAAGCTACTTGAGAAGGAAAAAGGACAGACGCCT
Organism: Sandelia bainsii; assembly: GCA_032362345.1. Lineage (NCBI taxonomy): Eukaryota > Metazoa > Chordata > Actinopteri > Anabantiformes > Anabantidae > Sandelia > Sandelia bainsii. Next base: position 2,204,870 of record JAUMHL010000008.1, on the reverse strand, counting down.
ACATAGACACTTACAAATATAGATTCTCTTTATAGTGTCATGGTATATTAGTGGCAGTAATAATAGTAGACTTCATTAATTAGCAGTGTAACTGAATGTGATCTCAGCTCTAACTCCATCTTTTATCAACTACTAGAATCTATTCACTGGAGTATACAGTGATGTAGTGCGTGGGGTATTCTGGTTCATCTGGTATACCAGTTGTAATTTCCCATATGGTATGAATTTTTCATATTCTGCCATACTGTCACATAGCTGATTCAGCAAATGGCAGGAGCAGGTTGGTCACATGGGTTGGTGTGTGGAGGCCAGAATTCTATTGTCTGTGGCTATTTGCTTTATTCAAGTTTATCTTAATCTCCAGAGGGGATCAGCGGATGTGTCTCTTACAAGATATGAAAACTGAAAAATTGTCCCCTCCAATAACTGTCATGACCAATTATTATTTGTCTTTAAAAACTAAAAGAAAACAAATTTTCTCTTCCCAGAAGCGTCAAACTAAAATGACTGAAAGTTCACTGAAGTTCTCCTGCTTCATGCTGATAATGTACATGTCAATCAGCAACAGTGATATCATATCCGCCATGTGCCGTATACAATTAACCGCTACATGTGGCTATAAATGTGATCACTGGTCAGACTGGTAAGGAGTCCAACATCGTTTTAGCAAAGTTACACACCGATTCGATATTAATTTTAATGCCGATTTGCGTAATCAGGCGTCATTAACTCCTGTGTGAATTATAATCTTACTTTATTTATGTTTATCATTAGACAGGAGTTTCAAATACGATTCAAAGTCCCCCACTGTGGCCCCAGAAATGCACTTGACTATGGCCGCTGGAGTCTCTGACTTCACATTTCTGACTATCGAGCTGCCAATAACCAGAGTGAGTTTCTCAGCGGGTGCGTCGCTGAGCGGAGAAAACCTGAGCTGGTTTGTTTTCCATAGAGCGGTGCTGAGTTTCCAATTCCGCCAGCCTCGTCTCTAATGCTGCAAATGAATTACACTTATAACAAATACCATTATCACTAAAGGAGGCAGAGGACAGGCTGAACATGAGACACACAGAGCATGTCAGAGCAGGAGAAGCAGAGGGAGACAGAGAAGACATGGCTAAAAGATGAGCTAAATGCTAAGCTAGTGGACCTAAAAGAAAAAGATAATTGCTAAATTAGTGGGGCATTTTATAAACAGGTGCTTGAGTAATACTTTGTGACAGTGTATGCTAAGACTCTTAAATCAGTTGTCTATTAAAATCAGGTATTTAAGTGAGCTGAGAGTTAACAGATAATCCATAAAGGACACGATGCAACAAGCAGCAAAACAAGTTAGCGTCGGTAACAGGAAGTGGCATAATACACCTACTATAGGAGCAGCAGCCTTCACCCCTGCACCACCTCACCACCAGTGTCAAGGGCCCAGGGGGATTATGCTCCTGGCTGCTATTTATAGGCTACATCCCCATACTTCCTAATTGACGAGGTCAATGCCAATGTCTCAATACAATTTCTGCATTAATGTTAAATTGTGTTTTGCCTGAATATAATTAGACCAATCACCCTGTGTGCAATGATACTTTGGACTGACAGCACACAGGACACATTTTGTGGTCTGGAGACATTTCCTATAAAGGATACTGTCTTACTTACTGAGCTGGGGGTCAGCTGTGTATCCAAAATGCAGAAAATTCAGTTTCCTTGCTGCTCAGTGCTGTCACAGTGCAGTTCTTTCTCAAAATCCAATAACAAAAAAGACACTGGTTGGTTACATAAAGTAAATAATTAAGAGAATATGTTATCTTTATAAATAGCTGTGTACATTTCCATAGGTTTTTACATTTCTTAATAGTTTTGCACTTTCAGTAAAAAGGTTCATGTCCAAAAAACACCTCTCTGCTTCTAAGGCAATGACAACTTGAGGTCTGTGTGTTTGTTATCAGTGGTGAAAATGTGGCTGACCAAGCAGCTATATGTAAGACCAGTGACTTCACATTAAAGGCAAACGCAAGAGCACCTAATCTACACAGTTCATTTAATTCCTTTAACCTAATTAAAGGTATTAGTCTGCTGGAAAACTTGGACTAACAATTCCAACATGAGCAAAGGCAATCCTTGAAAATGTTGAATTCTGAATGTATCAAAAAGTAATTATATTTTAATTATATTTTGAGTTATGAGAAAGAGGACTGCTTTAATTACAAAAAGAAGACTATTTTAATTCCAAAATTACCAAAACATGCCATGGGGCAACACCAAAGTCAAATTAGACTAAACTCTACTTCAAAAATGAAATATACACTTTTTGCACTGAGTGGAGCTTGAACGCAGGGATGTAGCCATTTTGGTGCTTTTCACCAAAGTCAAAGTCAAGAAGTTTCACCTCCAAAATGTTACTGAAATTGATGCAAACAACAATTTTTGAAGCACAAAACAGTTCTGTGTGCACATACAGCTGCTTCTAGCTTCTCAATTGGGAGAATTTTATCCTTTCCATTCTTCACGCAGTACAGTAGTAAATCCAATGCTTAGACTGTCAGGGAAAACAAGAAGATATCACCTTCTTCTGCAGTAAATTATAAAAAGCAGTTTCACTATTTTGTGACAAATTATATGTAGATGACATAATCGATCAATTAATCAACAAAAATAATTGGGAGATATAGGGAGACAACAATGAGCTGCCACTCCCATGCTTTTGAAGATATTATAAGGTACAGTATCTGAAAGTCTCTCCTGGTGGAGCCTGGCTCACTTACTCTTAAACAGCCCTTGATAAATGTAGACGATAATATAACAACTTCCTTTAGAGAACAATCTCTTTCTGAAACCTCTTTGGGCTATACTGCAGAGTGATAAAAGGCGCCACAGATCTATGTCTCAGTCACAGATGAGGACTGTTCCTCTTAGAGACAGTCTTTGACCGGATGAGAGACGTTAGACTCTCCTGGCAGATCGGTTAAAGGAACACGACGATTGGAGCTGCCACAGCTACATTGATGTGGAAAAGGAATCGATGTTCAGCTTTGATTAGACACTAAAGATAAACGTCTCACATGGATCACAGTCACTTGGGGTTTTTTTTTGCTCACAAAGCAAACGAGCATTGAAAAAAATGCGGTATATCCTTTAACTATTACCAGTTAAAAGCAATAAAAATCATTTTTAAATAAGACATTTAATTTGCGGTTATGGGTTAGTGACTTGTATAAAAAAAAAAGAACATAACTTCCAAGGTATTCACCGATATGCAGTAATAAAATGCTTTTATTCAAGCATGAATGACCCTGCATGACTCAGCAGCAGCCTTACACGCCGAGGTGAGCCTCCCTCATTCAGATTGTTTCCTTTTCATGTGGACATCAACTTGACATTCACTAGCTGTTAGCGATTTGACTTTGTGACATTGAAAAATATCGAGAGCCGTTTCTATGGGAACAACTTTCCAGGGGTGCTTCTACAGTTGTCAATTTGTGAATTGCAAAAATTGAAATCTGAGGAAAAAAATTATCATATTTTATATTCTGTTACCTTGTATTGTGTGAATGTTAAATGAGTGGCCTGATAAGCTGTGGACCAACAGGTTTTCATTTGCATCCTTGATTAACACTTTGTATGCCATTAGGCTCCAGTAAATCAAACAGAGAATCACATGTTGAGATTTAAATTGATGATGACATGTATAAAGAGCCGTTAATTACCTTGTAAATGGTCCCACAGTTTACATGTAAATATGCAAATGTACAAATGGAAAGTGTACGAGTTCATCTATTCACGTGAGCCCATGCACAAGGCTTCATGATTAGACCATTTTCACTGTCATAGATGTCTCCTTAGAAATTATTCATTTAGGAAGTAGAATGTTTTAGAGTGTTTTGTTTGCTGCCGATTCTCTACAGCTTGAATATGAGCACAAACAACATTACAAACTGTTTATTTTCAAGATTTTTGAGCTTGTTTTCATGTTATGTGACAGTGATTTCATTCGTGCAAAGCTTAAGGGTTTTATTTAGAGAAACCTTTTTAAGGTTGCTCATTATTTCAGATTGGGAGACAGTATTTGGATTATGGGGAAGGGGGGGCAGCAATTTTAAGTGAAGTGTCACTCTAATTGAAAATGCAGCACCCTCTGAATTCTTAATCTATTAATGACAAAATAAGTGTTTTGGTCTACAATAAATAATTTCGCATTTAGATAATAAAAGAGACTCACTGCAGGGCTCCACACTGCAACAATTTGTTTCCATTTTGTGACCAGTTTTGGAGACAGTGAGACTAAATTTTACAACTAGACGCACCAGTACGAATAGCAAATGTCACCCATTTCTTTTTTTAAATCATCAATGTATACAATGTGACAAAGTGAAATATTATTTGAGTTCTGAGTTTCTTAGATATAAGTACTTGAGAAGATCAGTGAGATTAACTTTTCTGAACACGCCTCTGGTACACTAACTTCTCTGTGTTTAAAAAAGCCCTGAGACTACAAAGCCCATATGAGTAATTTATCAAAACACATGTTAAACAATCAATCAACATACAGCAATGATCATCTCAGCTCCTATCCACTGTTAACCGCAGAAGGTTGGTTGTTCATTATGAACGCCAAAACATATACATATATACACAGACAGATATACATAAATACATATACAGACAAATATACAGCTCTGGAAAAAATTAAGAGACCACTGCAAAATGATCAGTTTCTCTGATTTTGCTATTTAAAGGTA
>JAUMHL010000008.1:2171701-2196855 GCA_032362345.1 Sandelia bainsii | reverse complement strand
ACGCTCTTCCGATCTGACCAGCACTCTGAGAGCGAAGTGCACGAAGTCTTTAAGATATGATGGCGCTTGATCATTAAGTGCTTTATATGTAACGAGAAGAATTGTAAATTCATTTTTAACATCATTACTGACATGTAAAGACATGTAAATTCACTGTTATGATTATTCATAAGTAAATAAATGCTGCAAAAGCGAGAGGGCAAATACACTGGATTCAAACACTGTGGATATCACACACACATTTGGCAGAAACAGTTAATATTGACTCACAGTTTGACAAATGCCTCCTCATACTTTGAATTTCACTTCAGAACAGAAAGGGACATCATCCATCACTGTTTGTGTGAATAGCTCAGCAAAACAATCCACATTTTCAACTAGGCATTCAGTCAAATCTGAGTCATGCATCCTTATCTCAGTAAAGCAAATAAAAACTGAGCCAGGGGGAAACATAATATCATTGTTTTAAACACAAATTCAATTGTATGGAGATTTTAGAAATTTTGTCATTCTTTTGATTCTTGTGTAAGACAATATTCTCTTTTACGTTGTGAAAAACACACAAGGAACCAAAGTGAGACTGGAAATGACTTTGACAAGTGCAACATGTTCACTGGTGCTCTGAAGTGTAGACACGGTTGCATATTTTTCTCCTTTGAGCAATGGATGTCTCAAGCTGTTTACTCTGTGCCCAGTGTGTTGTCTGCCTCTCAGTGAACAGCAGCTGGTTTGTAAACCTACACGTGGATGTGGGATTGTCGTTCTGTCAGACAGATTGAGCTGATGTAAAACATATAAACAATATCTGACAGGCAACTGTTATTTGGTCAACATGACCTAAAAAGGCCTTGTTGTTAAGTCTAAAAGTAAAATAAGCCTACATTTCTATTCTTGGGGTTGTCTTAGGTTGTGAAAATTTGTGATCTTGTGTAAACTGTCCTTGACAGTCATCCAATGGATATGCTATTCAGTAGTGTGCGTAACATGGGAAATGCCAGGCTGTATCATTCCACTGTGTTTCAGAGAGAAACAAAACAAGTATGATAACAAGCAACATCCATTTGACTTTGTTGCCACCGATTTGCAAGTGGAACTGCCAACTCTACTCTGCAGAAAAACAATTCCTCCTCAAAAAGTCACCAGAAGTTTCCAGATGATATCACACTAATTTACATAGCAATATATTCTTCTCCAGTACAACATATGCAGTATGCAGTTACTTTGCATGAGAAATACTGTGGTGATCAAATCTCATGGATTGAACAAGCAAGTGGAACAAAGTGGTTAAGTGTCAGCGGCTCGTCCCTAAAGGACAAGTCACTACAATTAGAGAAACTGCTTTGCCATTTACAAGTTCCCTTTAAAATTAGGGTAGGTGAGTTTTTGTTACGTTTCATTACAGTGCCTAGAAATATAAATTAATTAAAACACCTTTAAAGTAACATTACTAAATCATCATTGGTGCAGCCAATTGGTTTTAGAAGTCACACAAATAATTAAATGAAGATCACCTGAAGATCAGCAGTGAATGTGTTAGTAGTAGTAGTGGTTGTAGTATAAATACACCTGTATCTGGGAAGTCCAATTACTGGTGAATTAGGATCCTGGTTAAAAACTCCACCATGAAATAAAAAAAAAACCTCCAAGCAATGATGGAAGAAATACGGCACAAGTATTAATCTGCTTACAGCATGCCGTCTTCAAAAACTGAAGAACAGTGCATGAAGAAAACCATTTAGGAAGGCCACCAAGAACCTATAACTCCTCTGAAGGAGTTACACACTTGTGTAGCTGAGATGGTAGAGAATGTAAAAAACTGCAGCCCAGGTCCTTTACCAGTCAAAGCTTTATGGGAGAGCACCGAAGAAAAATAAGCTCTTATTAAATCCCAAATAGAGTTTGCCAGAAGACACGTGGGTGACTAAAGTCAAAGTGGATGAGACCCAGTCGACCTTTCTGGCCATCTGACGAGATGCTATAACTGGTGAAGAACCCAGGTAACAGTATCTTCATACAGTCTCACCTATCTCAGCTGCAGAAGCTTGGAACTCCTTCAGATGAGTCACTTGTGCCTTGATAGTCTCCCTCATTAGATGATGGATTTAACTGTACTCTAGCGATATTTAATGACCTGGAAACTTAAACACTAACACTCATAGACTATGTATTACAGGTCTAACTATCCTCAGTATATTTTACTCATCTGAAAGCAGAATACAAACCTTTGAACATGTTACTAATGGTCTGAACAGTCACTCCAACCAACTCACATACAAAAAAATATTACCCTGGATTCGTCTTGATCAAAATCATTAACAATAATCAATGTCACTATATTCAAAGGTATGGATTCAATCTCACATAATAACTACTACTAATATAATTTTACATTCTCAAGCATGGTAGTAAGAGATTTAAAAATTAAAATTGAAATTCATAAATTCAAAGTGGTAGGTTCACTTGTTGACTGATGTGGTGTCACATTTTTCACATTGTGTTCACTCCATACTGTGATCAACTGCTAGGAGGTTAGATTTGTGTTAGGTTAAGGTCTGGGGACATCATTACTGATATGTATAGTCCCCTCCACAAGTAATGAAAAATCAAAGTTTAACCAAAGTTTAGAATTTCAGTTATTATCTCCTGTATTTCCATCTAGATATGTTACACAACATAGAACATAGCACCTGTTCTGTCAGATCCAAATGAACCCTGGACTCAACTTGATCTAAGTCATTAATAATAATCAGTCTCAGTATATTTAAACCATAAATTCCACTGCAGGCATTATTATCATTTTACATTCTAAAGAAAGACAGTGGGGGATTCACAAATTGCAATTTCAAAATGGTTGGTTCACACTGACATTTTTGTTTATGTGGTGTTGCATGTGTTGTTTCTCAGATTTTGGTCACTCTACCTGATCAATTGCTTTGGTTAGAACTGCAAGTGTGGATGGATGATCACAATGAAGATTCCCCTTTCCTTTGACATGAGTTCATGACTTCTTTTCTGCTTCTGTTTTCTGCTCTCACACAGCTGTTGTCCTAAACCTGTACTTATTGCTTATTTTTTACACTTTTATAATAAAATAGAGATCTGATGGGTGTCTCAGTCAGCAGTGTGGAGGTTAGGTCTTTACAAAATTACCTGAAAAAGTAGTGTGGTCACAGGCAGTAGACAGCCTTTTTTTGTAGATGTAACTGGTTTATGTGGACAAAGAAGCAATTGTCCAACAACCAAACAGAAGGATTGTCATGCTACAAACATGATGACGATAATATCAGACATAGATGGCCAATGACTAGACAGTTAATTTGATTTTAAATACTTCTAATGTCAATTGTCTAATGTTTATAAGTTGTTTGGAACTTCTCAGGGAGCTCAGGTCTGTTTTCAGGGAGTGAAACTCCCTGTATCTCCAACTTAATTCTAAAACTGGATCAGATCACTCATGGATTACACACTGCCCTGTTAAACTTTATAGCCAATATGACATTTGCAAAAGGTGGGAGCTACTGTTGCTGAATGAAAAATGATGCACTTTGTGGAGAGATAATGTTCAACCAAGCAAATGCCCCACGTCTATTCGATTTCTCAAAAGTGACACACCTTATGTAGCACATGCAAAATCAGTTCTTTCAATTACATATTTTTTATATTAAACCCCACTATGAAAAGCTGAAAAGAAATTTAAATCATGCGTGAGAAAAAAAAATAGTAGTCCCTCCCAAAAGTGGGATGGAGGCAGCAGAGAAAAACTGATAAGCATTAGCATTATTATTACTTGTGCCTCTGAGTCTCTCTATTCATCTACTCATTTATATTATCTTTTGTCAGACTACTGAGTGATAAGTAAATATCCAAGTCAGGGGTTCCCAAAACTGGTCCTCAAGACCCAGTGCCATGCTTTTTTTCTCAATATCTCTGCCCTACCCACTGCTGATTACCTGGATCATGTGTGTTCAGTCAATCTGAAGCTGGAAGATACCACCTCAGAAGAGGGTGTAGTCAGCAGTGGGTAGAGCAGTGAGCTTTGAAGATCAGGTCCTAGTTCCTCCTGTCCACCACAGCTCAAATGTCAAAAAGTCATTCCCAAATTGCTGATCTGCAGTGGTACACACATTGTTTTATTGCAACCAAAATGATGATAAAGTTTATCTTATTTAAACGTTCTTCTGTTTCAAGCGTCAGACATAAGAGAGGATAAGAATACAGAGAAATATATTTGGTCTCACTGTACAACAGTCAACATGAAAACCTGCTGAAATTAGATTAATTAAATACTAAACTAAACCAATTAAGTAGCCAAAGACTGGGTATTATTAAATATATATGATTTACTTAAAATCATGTTGTAAAGTTTTAATCATTCTGGTGAATCCCTCTTTACCAGTTGAGATTGGCAACAAGTTGTTTCTTCAGCAAAATGAAATGAATGATGCAATATGTCATATATACAGTATATATATATATATATATATATATATATACAGTATATATATACACATATATGTTTTGTGATACTGTTCCATTCTCAAAAATACTGTACTGATTTTTATTTAACAGTTTACATGCAAAGATTTGTGGCAGACAGTGGTTCATTTTGTGTTGTGTTTAAACTAAATAGATTCTATTTGCATAAAAAATACAACTTTTTAAAACTCAAAACTTACTTCAAATGGTAGCGTATTCTTTATACTATGACAATTTTCCTAAAATTTGATTAGAAAATAACAATATTCCGCTTTGCTTGAAGTATTGTAATATATTGAATGGTAATCCATGTATTGTGATACATACGGTATCGCCAGATTCTTGCCAGTACACAGCCACATTTCTGACAGAGCTTGCAAATCACAGATGTTTAATTCCAACCAAACAACATTACTGTAAAGATTCCTGTTGTTTTTGACTACTCCTCAAAAAAACACAAACAAAATTTTGCTTGAGCATATTTTGGTTAGATAATAACAGTTTAGCTGTGAGTGGTTGACAGGGCCCATCTCACACAATGATTGGCTGTGGAAGTTGAAATGACCTATTGCAATAAAAAGATAAGATGATGCTAAAAAACTCTTGATGATCTGCCAACTATTGTAAGTCTGACTTAGAAAAGAAGAATTATTTATCAGGCCAAACGAAGGCACTCATGTCTTAATCAACATTCAAAAGAGCGCATTCATGAGTATATTTAAAGTAAATATGCACCCGAAATTTGTTGTTTGAGTACACAATAGAGTCAGACAACCAGTGCAACAGACTGCAATAATGAAGCCACTGCCATTGTTCATCACTGCTTTTGAATTGGTTTGCTGTGATTTTTCTTTTACCACTCTTTTTGTTGTTGGAATTACTTGTTTTTGTAATGTTAAAAAGTTGAATATTGTGGCGGTGAAATATACACCTAACATAATCCCTAAAATACTTAAATGATGGTGGAGATTAAGGGCTGCCACTAATGAGTATTTCCATTGCTGATTCATTTCTCAATCAATCATTTTGTCAATGAAGTGTGTTTAATGCCTAATGAATTACCAAAAAGGTGCAGATTTATTTCCTTTACATCCATCCATCCATCCATTTTCTTAACCGCTTGTCGTCGTATTTCCTCCTGAAGTTTCAAAATAAAAGGAACAAGACTTTTGTTTATCTACTTCCAAATGAATTGAGTTCTTATTTTGAGCATTAATAGCCTTGAAATATAAGAAATATGTAGTTAAATTATGGTTTTGTCAAATCAGTCAAAAGTGACTACTTCAGCGAGTGGCAGAATGAGACTCAGATTGTTACAGTAAGTTTATCGACTATGTGTAATGATTAATATTAAGACAGCAAGTGATGGATCTCTGAGGCATATTTCTTTTACTCTGGCCAGATGGCCAAACAAGCTGCTACTCCAAAAATTGCAAATTAGGAAGAGTCCCTATGTCCCCATAAAGCACTTATTAGATACCCTCCAAAATTGTGTGTGTGTGTGTGTGTGTCTGTGTGTGTGTTTTGACAGATAACGCCACTGCTTCATCTGCACTTGAGACACATGTTTTAGAAATGGTATCTTCATTAACTGGCCAGCTGTAGGAGAAGAACTATATTGGCACTTAAACTGAGTCAGTGTGTGCACACATGCACATGGGATGGAAAAAAAATCTGAATACAAACACAAGACTAGCCAGAGAAATTTTAGGCATATTTGAAGAGACAGAAATAGTGAGAAAGAAAACTGAAATAGAGAAATATTGTGATTCTGCTCGCTCCCAGAGTATGTCTGGTATTCAGCAAGAGAGAGCTTCTGCAGCACAGGGCATAAAACTTTCATAGCTCAGTCGGGATGCTGTGTTTCTCCTGGATTATTTATCAAATAGTAAGAAGTTGTTTATCACACAGCTAATACTGCCATGCTCAGGTACAAGCCTGGCAACTTCACACATATTGGACCTCATAATAAATATTAATCTGTTTTACAGCAACGTGAATGGAGAAATTCAATGTGCCACATTCCTTTGACCTGCGTGTGGAATAAGGATGCTATGCAGCTCAGCTTTTGCAGAGAGCTTTTGCTCTGATGTTGTCTGGAAAAACATATGTGCCATAAATGATTTAATGAGGATATTATTAGGGTTGGACAACACAGTGCAGTGTTGGGATTCAGCCGAGGTGAAAGACAAGAGACAGAAAAAGTCACTCCAAAAAGAACTAAAAATCAAGCAACAGTACATGGCTGCCAAAACATCAAACCTCCAGCTATCAAAGCAGTATCTGTTGAGGTAATGATAGGTCAGTGCTAATTGACCCTATTGAGCTTTGAGGGCACTGTTTTGTTTTCACACCGAAGTAATTATCTCATCCTAATTAATCCCATTATAAGACATGCACAGGTCAGTGATGGCTGTACAATGTAGGGAGGGCTAGGCATCATAGGCCCCAGCGATACTGACCTGCCAGAGACCGCTTTGTTGTTTGGAACGCCATATGCCACAAGAATACTAATAAGATATCATCAGTAATGCTGCTGTAACTAAAAATATTTAATCACAGTTTGAACTGAACCTAATAAATTGAGTGAGTGGCTGTAGTATCTCATACAGAGGTCAGACATTTACAGTCTGCATATTGACATGAAGAAAAATGTTAGTCTTTGTCCTGCAAGTATTTAACTACTTCAGGTGCATCAGTCAAAAAAAAAAAAGAAAAAAACAGAATCTAAAAAAAACTAAAATCATCAAGCTTCAACCAGAGTTTCCCAATTACCTAAACGGTTTTTATAAAAAGCTGGTTATTTTCATATTCCCAGCATGAGATAAGGTGCTTGGCCATACTGCATTTCACCCCAAAATTCACTTCACCATTTCTTGTCAACATACAAAAGGACATTATTTATATATATATTTTTATACTTGTCCATGCTTCATAGCAGGAACTATAAATTATAGATGTTCATTCAGGTCATTAAAGGTGATCACTACTGTTTAGTTCAAACTAATCAAAAGCGCTATGCACAGCAATCAGCATCTGTGTGTGAATTAAAGCATCAGAGTGAGAAGGTCCTGTCCTAGAGGAGGAAAGAGTAAAACAGCTGTCAGGGGATCCAATTATGGTCATGTATCTCTGCCATCCCACAGTGCACACTCAAATTTTGTGTCTTTCACCACTAAACCTTCCCTCTACATTCAAGTTAAGCCATCTTGCCTGCAGCGTTTGTGAATATTTGAAAGTGTTGCCAGAGGATGAGAACGAGGCTGGTATTTCTCCTTCAAGAAATGTGGCCACATACCCTAGTGGCAGGAAGTGTCTGCCTGAAAACAAAGCAAAAGTAACTACATAAAAAGCCCTCTGTGTCAATGCTTAATTATTTAAGAACCTGCCCTGTACAATGACACAGGAGGTTCAAGATTTTATGTAACAGAAACGCAAGGTAGATAAACTAAAAATGCAAATAAATCATACATTAACAGATAATCTGTTTGTGTTCACAAAGGGTGTTTAAATAGGTCCGTAAAGTTAAAAAAAACAGACCTTCAATGTAAAGTACACAATTAAGTTGCACTTAGTATACCTAATCACATCTTAAATAAGCACACCTGAAATTACAGTGAAATTTACTTAAAGACTAAAGCTTACACCCACACACCACAGATCGCAGAGAGAGGGACCTTCAACCAACAAGGAGAGTTAATGAGGAGCACAGGAACAGACATCGTGCTGTATTATTGCAGTAACCCCATTAAAACTGACTGAGATGCAAAATACCAGCAGTCAGCTTTGGCCTCAGCAAAGACATTCTACAACACAATAATCATTAACCCTGTTACAACACACCAGGGATTAAAATAACATACTGTACAATCACCGTTAACAGTGCCCTGTTTATCTTTTATGCACCAATCATCACTCGGCAAACTGTGACAGTCACAAGAGCAACAGCCCAAACTTTTTAAAGCGCCTTTCCCATAATAAAGTGTTGTAACGTAACCATGTTTAACTCTCAGTCAGGTTTTTACAAGATTTACAAAGCAAAAGAAAAGCCACTAGTCTGACTCACACACAGCCACTGCTAATGCCATAAAATCATGAAGATTGATATTAAAACACTGATCTTTGAGATAAAAGAGCAGAGGCTGTAATTCACACAGCCAATAGTCTATCATTTTACTAAACTGATCATGAGATGATGTGCATCAGGATCTAAGTGGCTCACCACTCCCAGCAGGAACCAGGAAAGAACCCTAAAACTCTAAAATATCCATTAATCTGAAGACTGAGAGCATATAATTAGTCTTTTTGACAGTATTCCTCAAGTTTAGTGGACGAGCAACTCTGAATAATTTTAATGCTAATCAGTTACATGAATAAATTAAATGCATTTAACTAACAACATCTGGAGGTTACTGATGTCTGGTTAAAGGAGACGACAGCTGGTGATAGTTACAGCTCTATAGGCTGAAGTCACTACCTGTAGGCCAGGTCTAACAGAGATATGGGATTATTTTCTCCAAAGCAAATCTCCACTGTAAGAAGCCTAAAACATGCCTGTGACACAATGAAAACTTGGCTGTTTCATTAACTCAGAAGAAAGCATTTTTCTACTTAAAAACCAGTAAAATATGTTAAGGTATTGTTTGTCTGAGAATATGAGCTATAGTCCTGACAACAGCCTACATAGCGCAGGCTAACAGCACAAAAAACAAGTTATGATGATAAGTAACATCGTTTACGGTCACTCACATCTGATCCTGAAAATAAACACGTGATTTTGCCTTCAAATTTTACTTTCAAGGGTTCCAGCCCATCTCTAGGGGAGCCCTGATCCTCTAAAAACCCCAAAACATTATCAATCAATTGGTAATGGTATAGTTTTTTTTAAATTTAGAAACACTTAACTGTAGTCCCTGCACTAACCTGAGAAGTTTTACCTGGTGTGATGTGACATACAGCTCAGTCACAACTCCCACTGAAACGAATTGTGTGAACATGAGTATGTACAGAGTTGATATTTGGCATGTAGCTCCACAGCCTGAGCACAACAGAGACTGGGGAGTGACAATAATACACCACACCAAAATCACATTAGACACAGAGCCCAACAGCAGCTGCGTATAACTGGAATCAGTAGGTCAGTCACAAGCAGCCATTCCTGCAAGGTAACTTATGGCTTCTCTTATGCATGACAAATATCACGTTACCACGTCAGGAAAGTCACTGAGCTGTGTGTAAGCCAACAATAATATTTACATATAAAGCCAATTCACAGTTCATAATTAGTTTCCACTGAACCAATGAGAAATCCCCCCAAAAGAACATCAGCAACAACACAATCAAGGTGTAAACATGCCTCAAACCAGTTCATCATCTCATAACAACCATGATACTTAAATCATTAGGTCTCCTTTCATCACTAAGTAAATTAACAAAATGAAAGCATAACAAATACACATGCTGCACAGCCCTAAAGTAAATTCAGCCATTAGAGGAAGTTAATTCATGAGTCTTATCAACACAAACATTGGATGCGGGTCTATTTGGCAGCATAGCAGCAAAAACCAGGAACCAAGCAGAGCAGCACATGAGCAGCAGCCTCACAGCAAAGACAAGACACGATAGGAAGGTTAGCACAGGCAGGAGAAACTCACCTTGATGATGAAGTCAAGCAGAGATTTCGGACTTGCTGTGGCCTCAAGCTGCAGACGCGGAAGAAACTCTACTTCCACACTGAAATGACTCCTGAAGGGCGACACCTGATAACAGTGCAGCGCAAACATCTTCCTTTCCCTCACAAAGTCTCTTTAAACCACGCGTTAGAAGGCTACATCCATGTATGTGAGTAGTTGTTTGCAGCGAAATAGCAGCAACATAGTAATTAAATGTTCAGTCAATGAGAGTTGTTTAATTGGAGAGCGTCATTTTTAAAAGTAAGTTTTCCATCCAATGGGGTAGATCCTCCCACCTGATTTATAATTGATTAAAAGTGATTGTTTCCCACTTTATATTGTTGTCAAATTTAAGAATAGCTCGGTATGGAGATTGTTTTTATTATTTTTGTGTCGTTGAGGTTTAAGATGAAGTTAAGTTTCCACACATATGCGTTAAAATTATCTGTGAAATTACTCTACTAAACTTCTGTTCTCTCTTAGAACAGTGAAAATATCTGTCTCTGTCAGTTCAGTGATAAAAGAGCTTGGTTTCCTTTAAAGAAAAAAAAGTTTCGCACCCCATCTCACACTTTTCCAAGTTAATGACAGCGTCTCACTGCTACTTGCGCTTGGCAGGCTGTTACCGACCCATCGTCTCTGAAGCGCATAACCTCATTAGTTAGTGGACTATAAGCAAGGTGTACAGAGGCTGCATGGTTTTTAATGAACAGAGATGAGTAATGCTACTTAGTTTAATTTATTTGACAAGAAGGGAAATGTCTCTGCTTCAAGGCATTTCCTGTGAAAGATAACACAATAACGTCATACCCAAGTCTAAGTCTATCTATCTCTCTTCATTTCTCACCTCATAGCTCATGTTTTCTCAAAATGAAAGTGTCCATAGTCATGGTGGACACATACAATCATATTTCATTTCGCCTGGGGCGCTCCAGAATAGTCTCTGACTGAAGATTGTCTGAATTTCCAGTATTCATGTAGCACTTCTGTGTGCCTTGTGAACTGTGATGAAATTACAATTAAAAAAATGAAAAATAAAGAATTCATTTTAAAATTAAAACATACGACAAAGCCAGATTTGTTCAACAATCACACTTTATTTCCACAAAAATACAACCAGTAGAGTGAAAAGTAGAAAAACAAACTGAGAATGAGGTTTTTCTTCCATCTGACATCAGCAGCTTTATGTTTGTGCGTGTAAGTGTCAGTGAGGGTCTAAGAGCCAGGTCAAGGAAAAGCATCAGTTATCAGAGAACCGCTCACTGTGACCAGTGTTTTCTCCTGTGGCCTGTCACTGATGGCAGCACACGTTCCTCTGTTCTGATGTCTGAGCCTTACCTACAGATAACTACTTAAGGAAAACATGCCTGGTGTCTAATCGTCTAACACTAACATCCAATTTATTTATGAAAACAATATTAAAACATAATAAAAAAAACATAACAAAGCTCCAGTGGAGGATTAGACTCTATTACTGTCTCACATCGCTTCCTAGAGAAGTATGATTACCTTTGCAAACAGAGACACAGTGGGAAAGATGAAAGAAAAAACAAGTCAAAACAAGTACTGTAAAACCCACTAAATTATAAGTAGCTTCTAAATCCAGTCTGATGTTCATTCAGCATTCATAACTCATGTCATTTAAAGTGCTCCTAATTAGAATTTTTACAAAGGTTTTTTTCTTTTTTTGCTTTCTCT
Source organism: Sandelia bainsii (assembly GCA_032362345.1). Classification (NCBI taxonomy): domain Eukaryota; kingdom Metazoa; phylum Chordata; class Actinopteri; order Anabantiformes; family Anabantidae; genus Sandelia; species Sandelia bainsii. The sequence goes on along the minus strand of JAUMHL010000008.1, from coordinate 2,185,009 downwards.
TTTGCATAAAAGGTCACTAAAATATAGTGCAGCATTCCCTAATTCTTTTTTTGCTTCCCACAATATTGCACAGTATAAGGGAGACAGTGCTGAACAGCTGAACGCAGCTGATACTGGTGATTATGTAGTGATAAATACAGTGACCTTGCATATTGTCGGAAAATATGACAGCTACACTGTGGTGTGTGCCACACTTTAGTGGTGGATTGGACATTAATGGACTGTACCATGTCTGTTGTTTGGATAACAGAAATACTAAACCACGACTATAAGAGTAGATCTACTCCAAAAACAAAGGTATATTTTGCAGTTTCAAGTGTTGTATTTTACCTTAAAACCATCATCAGGAACAGGGAGAGGTGGCTAGGAAACAACTGCTACTCATGAGGGTTTCGATAAGCTGTAAACACCAACATATCATCAGCTTATGAAGTTGATATGTTGATTGTGTTGGCAGCTAATTAATTCAGCCGATTTGCTGCAGCATTTGCATTCATCTGGAATCATGTTTGCAGCCACTCGATTAATCTAAGTTCAATGTCCACTCTCATTTTGGCTTTGTGTGGCTGGTGCTGGGAAGGTACAACCCAACAGGTTTACTAGAACTATTTTGTCGAAAAAACTAAAACAATAAGCTAAAAGGCACTATAACACTCTGTAGAGTTAGTTATTTGATAAATTAATGTAAAACTACTGATAGTAGCAATTTGAAGTAAAAGCAAAAAACTTGAAGTTGCAAATATATACCTGCAAATATGAACTTTTTTGCAGTAACTTTACTACATGTTATAATGTTAAAAGTCAGATATAATGCATCTTAGTTGGTGCATCTTCTGTATTGCCAGAAAAGCATTTTTTCCTCTATAGATAATTATATTAAGTGCTGAAATACAGTCTTGTGTCATTCGCAGTAATAATATAGAATAGCACGGTCACTTTGGTAACTTTTTTTTCCTGTTGTGCAATGCAGCTTAATAATTAGGGAGCCTTCTCACGACATACTGTAAAGTGAATCAAGATCCTGCATTAGAATTGATCCAAATTGCTGCAGAGACTTTTCAGCCCAGTTGTGGTTTTGTTATAGCGTAGCTAGCAAGACTGATTGGCTTAACTGCCAAACTGAGCAGGAACATTGATTTGAAGATAGGGAATACAGCACAGGGAGAAAGATGGCACTGCCCAGCTTTCCCTGGCATGGATTTGCTTTTGGCCTGTGGGCAGACACGTCTCTCTCTCTCTCTCACACACACACAAACACACACACTCTTCTGTGAGAGACACACTGGCAGACAGAGGTGTCTGGAGACGCACATACACACTCAAATACAAACACATAAAGCGAGCAACATTGATTTCCTGTTTGGCATTACTAAGCAGTGAGTGACACAGCTGAGGGGCTTGGGCTATCCTCTGGACCACAGTACACACAAACATGCATCCTGTCTCCCTCCTGTCTTACACACCCCTCCATGACATTTTATAGACAAACATTCACAGGCAGAAAAGCCTGCTAGAAACACCTTATCTCGATCATAGCACCTTCACTATTTCCCTCCATCTCTCTTATCTCTTATTCTTGGCTCTTTTCATACTGCTCCATCTTATTGTTTCCCTCTCTGCACCTTTCTCACCCTCTGGATGTATCTGGATGTATTTCGGTCTTTGTTTCCATTTTCATTAAAGGAAATAGGTTTTTCTTGGCTTCACACAGCGGTGTTGACTGCTTGGCTGGTTTGGCACAATGTTGAGCCATCCAACAGGTAAACATGTTTCATCAGCCACATGGATCAACACTCACTAACACACACACGAGCCTCTACCCATTTCCAGGCTAATCTAGAGATGGCCATTGTTCTTTGGCTACAGCGGACAGATGGATCAATGTGTATTTGGAGAGCTCATTCTGTGAGAGCTATGAAAACAACACAAACATAGTTTTGTTGCACTTTGTTACAGAATTAAAAGTGTGTGTACCTACTGAGAATTGATGTGTGTGCTCCTTCTGAGTTTGTGTCTCTTTGTGTTTTGTCAGAGTTCCTGTACATGTGTGTCTATGAAACTTGTGTGTCGGGATGTGTATGTGTGTGTGTCTCTCTCTCTCTCTCTCTCTGTCTATGTAGGGTGCATTACTGGACGCAGTAGACCGGACAGTGCCCGAGGCGTACACCAAGCGGTCACGCAGCGTGACAGAGAAGAGAGCAGAGCTGCTGTCAGAAGGCCTTTTTAACACACTGCTGCTCTCCGTTTGGGGACATTTTGGGAGCGTTTGACTGCAAATGGGCTCCGCAAAGGAGAGATAAACACAATTCTCCAAACTCCCACAGAAACACCACTAAAGCCCCGAAGGCTCCCTACCTGAAAATACAGTGCTAATACCTTTGATGTTCCCAAAGAGATGTGCAAGAGAGCGAGAGAAAGAGAGATGTGGGGAAAAACGTCAGTGGTTCAGACACTCACACACATACCAGTCAGCAGCTTCACACATCTAATGAATCCCTGTTAGCTGATGTTTCCGTGTGTGGGTCACTGAAGAGATAGTTCAATGACGTTGGTGTGCACTGTATAAATGTCTCTCTTTTTTTGTTAAATCAGCTATCAATTTTATCAACCTTAGTTTTTGAATTTGACTTGTTAAATATTCTTGTATCAAAGAACAGTGTCTTAACATTAAGGAACACTTCCTCACATTAATGTCAGGTTACGTAACTCACTAGTAAGAAACTCAGTAAAGATGTGAAATTACATTTGTTAATTACATCTCCTCTCTCTCATCATACGTCCTCTTGCTTGTACCAGATTTCTCTCAAAAAATGCACAACGTAGTCCTGAAACAGACACTTCAGAGTGGCAGAGTACTTTGTGTATGTGTTTGTGCAAGGATATGAGAGAACCTACAGTGTGCCGGAGCACAATTAAGTGTGTGAGTGCTTTATTATTCTGCTCTTTTCTGCTACATTATGGAAGCTTATTCCTGACTGGAGCACTGTTCTCCTAATTAGATCTCCACCACCAGCATGGTATTATTTTTATGAGCCCATATTTCCATTTGAGCTGCATTTACATAGAAGCTGTGCAACCCCTTTTGCTAATATGTGCAAAGTTCAAAGGCTACTCAGCATGTAAGTGTAATGAGCTAAACTAGAGACATGTATGCAGCTGCAGTGTAGAACAGCTTTCCTATTTGTCCCTCACCTTTAAGTCTCTCTTCTCTCACTTTTACGCACAAACACATTTTCACAAACACGTACTTTCATTCTGGAAGTGACATGTCAAAGGCGCTTTTACGACTTTGCTCTTAAGTCTCTAGCCCTCACTCTACTTCATTCCAGTTATTTTATTCTTTCTTTTTTTTCTTGTTTTTGCCTCACTCTTCCCCTGGGCCTTCTAATACACAGCAAAGGTTACGTTCATGTCACCTCAGTGTTTAAAGCCAAATGCAGCTGTATGTCAGAGAGCATGGCAATGTGAACTTAGACTTGTGATATTAGCCAAAAGGTATTTCAAAACAGAACAAAAAGCTGACTTCTCTGAATGGTAACACTCAGCAGCAGTGATGTGCATGTGCAAACCTAGTAAAATCGACATTTCTTCTTCTATAGATTCCCCTCGATCTAAAAACTTCTGTCCACTGTGGACTGCTGTAAAGACTTGCTACATACTATATTTCAATCAATCAATCAGGCTCGAGTTGTGGAAGCTAATTTAGAAACAATACTGTACAGCAGTCATAACACCAATGTCACTGACACAGTGTTCAGTCCCTGAACAGTTCACATGGGTTAATCAGCTCAGTGTATGTTCCTTTGACACTCAGAAGGTAAAGCGATTATACTTTTTATCGCTGGGAGGAGAAGCACATTAAGGGGAACATCAATGTCAAAGTGATTGCAGTTTTAAGTTTTGATGGGTGGATTTAAGCTCCTTAGGGAATCTTTGGCTTGGGGAGGCTTGAGCGACTCAAAGGAATCAGCATCTTGGCTGACCCAGGGTCTTTGAGTGTCCCCTGGTTCAGCTCCTCCAGGCTGGAGTTTATGCACAGTGGATCCCTGCAATGGTCTGATGCTCTGTGAGGCTGAAGCAGTGAAGTGTGACATAGACTCTGAGCCTGCACCTGGGGTCCAGCATCAAAGCAGGGAAGGCCTCTAGATGGAGGGGGCAGCTGCTTTGTCCGGTTAGCCAGGGGCCCTATGGAACATCCGGGCTTCAGAGAGGCAAAGCCACCAGTGCTCCCTGACTTGAGTGCAGGAAGAGACACACGCTTATGCAGGCGAGGTTGTTGCAGCATGCGAGGGCAAGTTGACCCAGCAGGTCTGGGAGTGACAGAGTTCTGCAGTATCACAGCAGGGGCTCTCCACACATGCTGCGCTGCAGACTGAGCCGCTAATGCTGGACTGTCTTTGGCAGTTACTCCCTCTGGAGCCACAGAGCCTGGGCAACGCAGGTGGGTGCTGACAAGATGACTCAGCTCATTGGGGTTTGCTGGGCCGCACACATCTGCCATAAGGCGTCCAACAGAACGATCAGCATCTTTATGGGTTCCTTTCTCTGATCTACTCCTTATGAGGTCACTGTGGCCCGCGATGAGGGGAGTTTTTACTAGTCTTCTCTGGTGGGGGTGCTCGTTGAGGCTGAGGTTGAAAGGCTGTAGTATTTGAGGCTGCAGAAAAGAGGAGAGATATATCAATAAGATAAAACAAATGAGTATAGAAGGGTGATGGAACAGTCAGTGTGTAATGAGGAAGAAAATCCCCTTTTCTCCCCTTTTTCTGGTGTTTTTTTATCCCCATAGAATGTAGACTTTTGAATATTTCGCAACTATAAAGGAAAATCTGAAAGAAAAACTGAACTGAAAATGCTTCTTTTCTTTGATTATTTACTCTTTAATATTACAACCAGTTTCTACTGCCAGTTACTGAACTATTTCTTGAATGGAAGGTGGAGGTGAAGTCATTGAAATAGTCCTGATTCAGCATTTAAAACACTCAGTGGAGAATAACCTTGCCATGCGAGTACCTGGAATCTACTTCCAGTCTTTGAGACATTTTATGCTTCCTGCTGCAGAGGGGCTTGAAAACATTCAGACTGAAAGGTACGCCTGCTGCCTGTGTAAGAACATGCTGAGCAGTTAACCACATGAAACTCAGACCAACCATGGTGTTTCTTCCACAAGGGAACATGCAGGGTTCTGTATGAGCAAACACCTGCACAAATCTAATGCAATCTTTTAACAGCTCCACAACAATTAATGTCTTAGTGAAACTTATGATTATTATTTCACATGTTATATGAATGCTAATTATCCAGTATGACAACATTAGCTATGGCTTCAAAACAACCATTATGACATTTGTGTTACAGATTGTACACGTGTTCATGATATATCTATCCACTCCCTACACATGCTTTATTTGTTCAGATGCAGCCATTGAAAAATAGATGCTATATTTTTTTTCTGCAGCACAGCTCTGTAGACAATCTTGATAAATTTACTTTTTCAAGAGGGCAACTGTATTTCCTGAGAATTTATAATGCATAACCTTCACAGTTTTACAGCAACCACTGTGGACCATATTGCCAGAAATAAACTGCAGAATACAAAGCCAACAATGCTTATTAGTCCTCAGAAATCACAGGACCGGCCTTTTCTGTGTCCCTGGAGCAGAACCTAAAGAATCTAAATCCACCTGGAACAATCTAAAGCTAGTAAAAGGCATGAACTCAGCTTTGGCACAAACATTTCCACTGTGAGTTAAAAGTAAAACAATCTCAGAGGATGTGAAAATATACTTTCGATGTGCTGCTCTGGCTGTTCTGCCTGTTTCCACCATCAGTCATTTGTATTGTGAGTGGGAGGAGATGTCCATGACCACAGCTCCATCTCCTGGTCCCCTGCCACAATGCGTCCACTAGCCTAAAACACTTGTCCACCTCTCAATGTCAGTAAGGAAGTAACATAATACTACTTTTAGATTTCAGAGATTGTAATTTCCATACACCTAAAGGATATTTTTGTTGCTTCTCACAGTGCATCTGATTAGTCTACCACTCAAACTATGAACATGTTATTAAGTCTTTTTCTTCATGGACATATCTCTTTTATATTATGATTCACACATGAGTTAAATACTCCCTATGAACTCCCACAATTCAAAACAAAATCTACAAATTATAGGTGATGTAGTTATCAAAACGAATCCAACATCTTCAAAAAGTGGAGTGATATTATTAACCTTAAGTCTTATTTCCTATGTTGCTCCTGTCTCAGTCACAGAGCAAAACCCGTTGACACAAAGTATAAGCATATGTGTATAGAATGTGACACTTTTAATTGTGAGCTTTGCATGAGCCCATATATTTATAGCTGGTCCACCTGAAAGCTTTTGTTAGTGATGCAACATGCTGTCAATAATTATTTGCATCTACCGCTGTCTGCCATAGACACTAATAATTAGCAGCAATTTCAGTATGTTGAGCTCTTCACTGCACTGCCAAGAAATAAATATCAGCTCACTAATGATAGCTATCGCTTTAACAGAAAATCAACAGTCTACCCAAGAAATGGACTAATTTGAGGCAGCTGGAAGATGTCAGGGTACACCATAACATTTCTTCTCTCACTATGAAAAAAATGAATATGATTAGAAAAAAAAACAAGAATTTGAATAAGCATGTAAATAGTCCCCATTTTGTCTATTGGAAGACAACAGGATTGCAGCACATACTCAGATGAGACTAGCAATATGGTGGCACTCCATTTCAAAGCTAGATTAGACTTTATACTATCACTTAATATAAGTGGTTGTGAAAATGGTGATTTGGAATGTGTTCGAATGAAAGCTGTGGGGAGAGTGTGAGAGCAGAGGATGTGTGATTACTTAGATTTGTCTTTGGCTTGCTGTTCTTGCCTGCCTTTGATAGTAGAATTGCAATGAAGGCAATTGCTCAGGACAGCAATAATATGTATTCACAACCAGTAACATAAGGTTATTCTTAAATGCTATTCCTTTCAATACACTTCATCCAAACTCTTCAAGGTGAACACAAAGAATTAGGACCTATTGAATGAATTAAGTACAAAAAGACAAATTCACACTGAGGGCTTTACCAACGCATGCATAGCAGCTTACATACTTATTTACTTATATACAATGGAGCAAATTAAAAAGTACACCAATGTCAAACTGAAAATAACTACAGCACAATTACAGAACAAAATTTTCAAAATAAAACAAAGAATGAAAGAGTAAATTAAACATGGAGAAGAAAGATTACAATGAGAATAGTTTTACTGTGACCCCAAACTCTCATCCAATAAGAAGAACAAAGCTCCAAGAAGAAAAACATAGTCAAACTGAAAACCTGACACAAAGCATGCAAACTCAGAGATGTAAAAGTGCATGCTTCCGTCAAACCACAGCCCAGCGTGCAGACGTTGGGGTCGAAGGGGGTAACATGTTGACTTCATGTTAAAGAAAGTGTTACTGTACCACGCTGTGTCAGTGAAGTACTGCACTAGGTGCTCCACTCCTTGCCCCAGGCAAAATGTGTGCAGAGGCAAAGGTAGAAGAGAGACAACATGGGAGATTCATTTTCAGACTTGTGAGTGACATAGTACTGAGATGACATGAGGCGAGAAAAAGGTTAAAAGACTGGAAATGAGGGTGGAGTGTGATGGAGAAAGTGAGAAAAGCAAACTGTACACTTAAGACAGACACTTTTTGGGGTTATGAAAATTTTAAATGCTAAATTGACACCTAGTCCATGCATCCAAGAAAAGGTCACACATTAGCTCAACAAACAAACCAATTTAACGCAAAATATAATTACTGCAACCTCCATTCAATGAGACCTGTTTGAAGAGTCCAATTTTTTTATCTAAGAACTATCCAGAACTGGCAATTTCTATTTTCTATTCTAAACAACCTTTATTACTGGCAAGAACTCTTTGCCGGTTTGTTTACAGCCAAAGCTCCCAGTGGGGGGTCAGAGCATTAGCAGTTTATCCAATAAAACAGAAATACACTTGTTTTCCTCCCATCTACTGTTTCTCATCTTATATCTAAATGTGACTGGCTCTATAAGTATGTTTCGGCGTCATTACCTCTTTCCTCCTACACTTTTTCTCTCTTTGGATACTTTTTTTCTTAATTAGACCATGAAATCTACCGGTGGGAGAATAGGTACTGTGACTGAATGCTGGGCTGTACTCACATACTGTATTTCTTTAAATTGTCTTCACTTGGTATTGAAAATACACCTGTGTCACTTTTTTATCACATTCCCTCTGGATACAAAGCTGAGCCCCACCTGGATAGATCAAAGAAACACAGCATGAGTTCTTCTCTTTGTTTCTTTATTTTTCACTCTTCACTCTCTCACATATATGATTTTTTGGAGATTATTTACTGACTGTCATTCCCTTTACCTTGCCATTTCAGCAACACAGCATAACACAAAAGTTTTGTTGTCAGATTCATTGAGTTGCATGAGGTTGTTGTGACTGCACCGTCATTGTTTCTTCAGTCTTGCCTTTCACAATGAAGTCCAACTATTTTAGTCCACAGAAAAAAATTGCTTTCATATCCAAAGCTAAGATCATGTGATGGTCGTGTGTACTATTTGTTCGAGAACTGAAGACACAAGCTCTGACAGAGAGAATATTATATCACTCATTTCAGTTATGTACTGACACGACCCCCGCTGCAAATTTACAATAGATTAACAGGGGGAGCAAGCAAAGCAATTAATCTAAAAGTAAATACACAGCACAAATTGTCCAATAATTGCACAGGGAAAAAAGCCAGTGCTAGTTTAGAAGATTTTAACTGGAGACAAAGTCAAACTTTTTCAGGCTATTTACAGACTTCGGGACCCCTGTGTTCTGTTATGAAAAGATGGAGAAGAGGCTGCAAAGAATGTTAGTGACTCACTTAGTCTGCGCTGGGGCATGCTGGTACGGATCAAGCCCTGGTGCTGTGCCTGCCACTGGGACAGCAAGGGGTTGTGCAGAACACCCTACGCAGAGAAAAACACAAAAGACAAAAGGCGTGACATACCAGAACACACACAAACACATACAGAGGCATGCTCACACAGAACAACACACTCACATGATGTTAATGAGTATGGATAGCCCAATTAACACAGCACACAAACACATACACAGCCAGACATGCACAGGTATGCTGGCACACACAGATTTAATTTAATTCAACTCAGGATTAATGTTTTATTGCAGCTTTTTGTCACATAGGGTGTCTGTGATCTCTATTAGAACTCACACTAAATCTATGAGGATTTGAGTATTGTTTGAGTTCAAACTACAAATTTACTGAAAGGTTTATGTCACAGGTTATAACAGAAATAGTGTGACAGTCAACACTAAAGAGTGCTCTATAAACGTACATGTTCTCCACCACACTGAATTGTATCCCAACACAAGCGTGAACCAGAAGCAAAACAGTGATTCTGCCACTATAAACTGTACATTAAATTTGCTAATTGGAGAGTTTTCTCATTTTGTTTGACACAATATCAAGCATATTCATTATCCTATAAAACATAAATCATCTACCTGGAGGCTCTCAGTTGCCTTTCTGTTGTTCCTCCCTGGGCCACTTTGGAAACCATTTTCCTCTTGCTGTATAATTGTTATACACTCTACATAAATATATAAATATACAGTCAAATCTATAATCATCTATCCCTAGGTGTGCTCTAAATGGATTAAGGATGTGATCATAGGCAATGCAAAACATGAGATGATAGTGGAAAACAGGCTTCACAGGTGAGCCAACTGAGCACTGCCATACAGCTTTTCCACCTAGTTTAAAGGTTGAATCATCAAATTCACTATTTGTGAATGTGTCTACTTTCCCATTTTTTCACATTAGGAATTCTTTCCTGTGAACACTTTGTTGGACCAGCATCTGTAACTCTGCACAGACAGACTGCCCCTGAAAGAAAACAAGCCTTTTTCCTGATACCACGACAATCTTCAGTCTAAGCAATTCTGATCCGTGGCCCCTTCAGGAGAGCCAAAGTGAAGGGGCAGCGGGGTCATCATGTTAAGCAGACAGGCTTAAACTTTATAAAATCCTACTTCTTTCCTCGGGTGTGGAGAGAGCCGTCTCTCAAATACTTCTACTTCTTAATACTAATTCTATTATAGAGGAGAGGCACTGAACCTGTCAGAGGGAAGATGAAACAGAGAAGATGAGAAAGGGAAGGTAGCTACTTCCCAGCGTGAGGAAGAAGGACTGAGTTCGCCTGCTCTCCTCTTGTCCATGTCCTTTCTTGAACACCAACAAGTGTTTCAGTGGGAGGTCCAGGCAGTAGCCTCTCATCAAGGCTTCATTTGAAGAGAGGAAAACCTTAGGCGATGAGAACAAGAGGGTATGTTGGAGGACTCTCAAATGATCCTGACAGTGTCTGGCTGCTTTATTAGACCTCCACAACTGCTTAGCCTGTCAATTCTTTTAGTTTTCCATCCCTGTAAAGGCTCTTCAATGCAGAGACATCAGAGCTTTAACAGCGCAGAGAGACAGAAACTGGGAAAATATAAAAGTTTTCATATTCCATCAATTTCATCAAAACCTCTTTCATTTCCCGCCCACCAGCACAGAGACCCTGAGTTTGATAACCTGAGAGTAAAACCACTTCCTGCTTGGTTCTTTCCAAATAAAACAACTCTTCAAGAGTGGACAGGATTCTTTTGTATGTCGCTGCACTCATGACTCTTTCTGGTTGGTGCGGGCTGCATAGTGTTGGTGAACGCTGGCCCTGGCACTGGGTCAACAGTCTAAACCACCCACGATTTAAGTCTGGGTAAAACTCAAGAGACAGAGGAGGTAGCACATAGTAGTCTGTAGCACAGACTGTAGCAGAGAGTTAGCTGTGACTAGGAGTGCCAAAAGTGGAATTTTAAGATCCTTCTGATATTTTGGACAGGAAACATTTTTCTTTGTGTATGTTGAGAGCTTTGAGATCTTAGAGACTTCAATTGACCGAGATACTATATAACTCATAATGAAAAAATAAATTAAAGGGCAGAACAATCACAAATACAGAACAAAACAAATAAGAAATAACTACCATATCAGAAGTGGAAGCAGTGGCATCTTCACTTGAGGCCCCTTTCATAATGAAATGCACTCCCAGGATTTGTAAAGCTGTTCCAAGTGTCCCAAAAGCAGATGGTGAAATTTGGCAAAGTAGTAAATACAATAACTTAAAAGTCATGTAGAACTTGTGCTGTGTAATCCTAAAGCCTTTTCATCGAATAACAACAGTATTTATAAGAAATCATGATGCTGTGTCCCTACAACGGCCTCTCTCTGCTTGAATCCCCTAATCCACTACACAGAGCTCCTTTTCGCTGCCTTCAGCTAATAACTCAGGTCTGACCACAATGTCTCACTTCGCTGGCAATTAAATCCTCACCTGTCCAAGATGATTCTGTTGTGTGAGTGTGTGTTAATCAGCGTGCATGTGTAAGTAAGTGTATGTGTGTGCATTTGAGATGGTGTGTCTGTGATGCAAGGGGGCAGACAGAAGGGATGTGGGTGGAGAGGTAATGTCAGGATCTGAGAGGAGGAAACTTATTCTTTCAACCTACAGCTTAACACTGATCAGTAACCCTCTTCAATCCTCTTCTCTCTCCCTTCCGTGTCCTCTCTCTCTGTCTCGCTTGCTCTATGACAGCAAATTTATCTAATTACAAGAAGTAAGAAGTTGAGTAGTGTCAAAGAAAGAATGACGGAGGCAAAAATACAGGAAAAGAAAGAAATCACCGAAACAAGAAAGAAAAAGAACATACATGCATGAGAGAGCAGTGATAAGGAGAGAAGAGGAGTGATAAGACACAAAGGGAGGTGTGAGAAGAAAAGGAGAGATGATGAAGAGGATGTTTAAAAAGCAGAGAGGGAGTAGGAGGGTAGCTGTAATTATCCTTTCTGTTTGCCAGTGATGAAACACTGCCTGTTGTGTTGCCATTGTTTCACTGCTGCTGTTCATCTGCGTGTTTGTTTATCTGGGTTATTAACAAGGTCAGCTCCTCAGTCCTCAGTCTGCTGAACTCATTGTTCAGTCACACAGAGTGTGCCCCACACTTGAGTACAAGCGATACATGTGACGCGTAACACTCACACAAACACGCACAAACATATGCAGACAATCAGGAGGGCCTCTCGGCACAAAAGCACAGATACAAAAACACGAGGTTGCGTAGCTTTCTATTGTGCTACACCTGATTTTACTCAAATTAGACTGCTCACGTTATATTTGTTGTGAAAAACAGAAGATGCAAAGAAAACATTTTTGCTGTTGTGACTGCTCTGGGGAGCTGTTGAAGAACATTATTTTCCTACAAGTGACATGTAAGTATTTTCTAATGTCTCACTACATGTGCATCTTGCTGCGATAAGTGTGTCCAACATTTGTCTGCCTCTTGTACATTCACAGTCATATATTCATACCAGATTGTGAGACATTTTTTCCCTGCGCATGCTTCTGGTCTCAAAATTGGATTGTACGCAGATTAAAATAGGAAGCTGCAGGAGCTAGTGCCTGAAGCAAAGTTGCCAAAGCCTTCCTACATACTGTGAAGAAGTTAGGAGATAAGTACATCCCTGGTCTCCACAACCAGCAAAATGTTTTTGCAATGTTTTGTTCCTAAGAAAAAATTATGAGAAGGAGTCTTTCCCCTGAGGAGAATATAAACTGCTTAAAGATTCTGCATGAATAATGAACTATGCACCCAAAAGTAAATGTCCTTAAATACCAGTATCAAAAGGTTAAAGATCACAACTATAACTCCTTTGTTATACAGTACTTAATCTGAGTTCACAGTAAGATTGCTTCTAAAGTCCGTGCTCAAGTTGTTGGCAGGACTCAGGAAGAGGCTCAACTCCAGACCTCCCAGTACCAGGGTGCACTGATAAGACAACAAGTTATCAGCTTTAAAGCTATAAAAAGATTATAGCTACTGGCCTTTGACATCAAAATTATTCTTGACTGATCCTTTCAGCTCAGCACTCAAAAATGCTATGAGAAGGCAAGAGCTTTTCGAGTGCTATGAAACAGCAGCACTTTAAATGTCAGAGGAGAGGTAAATCAACAGAAAAAAAGCATTTCAGAGGCCAAGATGGAAAAATAATAAAGATGACACCATATTATGAATGTGTGTATGTGTTGGAGAACTACTGAAAAGTGAAATCAAGAAAGACATGATGAATATAATAATAATGAATACTTTATTGATCCCCTTGGGGAAATTGTTGTTTGGACAGCTGCTAGACCTGTGTCAGC
>JAUMHL010000008.1:2152807-2171601 GCA_032362345.1 Sandelia bainsii | reverse complement strand
GGACTGAGAATCGAACCGCTAACCCTTGGGTTGGGAGACGACTGCTCTACCCACTGAGCTATCATGCCGCCCCATATGTGAGGAGGGAAAAACAAAATAATATTTGTGCAAGAAATGACAAGGGCTAGAAAGACACTGTAGTCTAAGAGGCAGACTAAAAAACACAATGAAAGATTGTGTGAACAACATAAGAGGTAAAAGCAAAGTGTTGTGTAAGGAACACTGTGAGCCAAAGCTTGCTGAAGGTGTTAAACCTGTCAGTGTGATACCAAGAGCTTTGATACCAGCTAAAAGTAAGAAAGACAGAGAAAGAAACATCCTTTCTCTCTGTTATTTGTTTACTCTGTGCTCGCCTTTCTTTTTACCTTGTCAAAAAAACACAACACAAAAGCCACAGCTAACCTTTCAGAGCAATTGCATGCTCTGAAAAGGAAAGTGTCACTAACATAATGTGCTTGTCCTCACAACGCTGCAAAACACGGTGCAGGAAATAGTCTCCACTCTGGTGATGACAAAGTAATGTAAATTAAAGCAACAACAAAATATCTAAAAGGAGTAGACAGAAAAGAGTGTGCTTCAGTGTGTTGTTATACACCAGGTACTGCAGGTCATGTATGTTTCCACCATGGAAATGATTCCCATCGAGTACAGCTAGCCCTGCTTTGGTGGTTGCCATAGCAACTGCTAAACCATATGCTCGTCTGGTAAGCTTGGACCTACTGTAGTTAGTGTAGTCTATGTGTATTACATTAGAAATACTTTTAACTCATACTTCCACCACCCAATGGCCGGGCCTCATATAACATCTAACATTTATCATTAAAATTATACTAATGGCTGGAAATATTCTATTCTACGCTTTTCTTCATCTAATCTCCTTATACTTCTCATATGCACCCCTTTGTGTGTGTGTGTGTGTGTATGTGTGTCAGCTTTTCAGCTGAAAGCAGGTCAATTAGGAGAGTGTTTACTAGGCACCCTGCCTGTGGCACTCCTGCTATTGAATCAATACTTGGCTGCCACACAGCATACTACTGAGGCATGGTATTGAACACACTGAACACCTATCTATCCATCTTCTACCTCTCTCTGTCTCTTTGTCTCTCTGTTTACTTGCTTCCTTCCATGATTTTTTCTCTTTTTCCCTCCCACCCTCCAACCGCATCTCTTTCTCCATCACTTGAACATCAACATCAGACTCACAACTCCCTGTTCAGTGTGAGACCTGGAGAGGTACAGTGACGAGCCCTCTGACAACCTAATAATCTCTATTCCACAGAGATGACATGTTGTCGTCATCTAAAAATTCAGACATGACTGGCCAGAGAGAAGCAGCAGATAAATGGGAAACTGGCAAACTGAATTAAGTGGAGCAACTCAGCAACATATTGTGTCCCAGTGTGAGTGTCTGGGGCTGTTATGTGCACCCCTGCACCAGGCAAGTGTGACAATAAGATTATAATAGCTGAAGAAAGGTGAAACACACACACATATATATATATATATAATCCTATTTTGTAAAACAAAGATTGAAAAAGTACACCTGTCAGGAGGGATTTTAAGTTATGTTTGGACTCACAGCATGCTTGGCTGGTCTCCAGTATGTCTGGGTGGCCTTGTCATACTGATGCTGCATCCGCTTGTCCATCTGTCTGTCGCTCTGCCGCAGTGAAGAGGGAGCCCTCTGGTGGTGGCAGTGACACCTGACCTGACGTCCCTGTGCAGCCTGAGGAAGGTAAAAATGAAACAATCAATAAAAGTAAGTTGGTGTATAATTTATTTTATTTTTAACCTGGGCAACTTAATTTCCCACAAAGTGCAATTAGAACCACCTCAATTAAAATTTTAAATTAGGAGTTATCTTAGTGAAGATTTCCAAACAGAGACATGTGAATATTATCATGTTTCTTCACCACGAATATTGGCGAACAGAGCCAGGAGATTATCACGCAATTTCAAAGTAGGATCAATGGCCTTGATCAACAAATGAGGGAAAATCAAGGCCAGATGGCTAAAATTACCTTTATATGGTGATTTAATGATTGTGTGACAAATTAAACTCATTGGCATTTACTTTAAGCAAATGTTCACTCTACCTCCTTTTTTTATCTGTTAAAATCATTCCTGACAAAACAGTCTGATTCACTACCTAAGGTGAGTAATACATGTGATTAGCCTTTTTAAATTCAACTCAATATTGGGACAGAAAAACTAACGATGTGCATTGAATCATTGTGTAAGACTTTTAAACCACCTCACATTTTCTCTTTTATGTGTGAATAAATAGCAGAGCAGCTTGTACTTGCTGCAAAGACTGTGGCAGAATCTGACAGAAATTGCTAGTTTTTCCCAGCCTTCAACGCGGCTCAAACATGAAGAGCGCAGAATCGTGAGCAGTGGTGGACGCAGCATCCAAAACTGCACAAATCAGAAATCTTTTAGAGTTCCACTTTTCTCTCGCCCATTATTTCATTTTCTCAGCCCCCAATGCACAACTAATATATTTTCTGACGATTGTTTTTTACTAAGATTCAACATTATATAAACCAGATGACCAGAAATATTCACAGACTCTGAATCATTTTTTTAATTTTTTTTTTTTCAATTTAAGGTTGTGAGCACATTATCCACTAATCTCCATCTTATGTGTTTGTTTTTATTGCTTTGTTGTTGTTCAAAAGGCCACGAGAATACAAGCAGAATACCATTTTCAGCATTTCTTATAACCTAACTTCAGGTGCCCACATATGAGTGCTTCACTACGGAGTCAGTAGAATAAATTTCTCTGGTTTCCGTTGTCTTCTTTCTACTTCCCCCAACATCTTCACTCTTCCAGCCTCTACACTCATTAATGTCAGACACAGATCTCAAAATACATCTTAGCTTTTCCTTATTCCCTTTGCTTGTTGAAGGTGAGGGTGCAAAAATCTTATGTTGAACCAAAGAACCTGCAGTGGGAAGGTGCTAGTTCTAATTGGACGGATACTATACGGCAGGGAGACAAGCAAACAGGCCTTTATTTGACATTTTGGTATTTCTCAATACAGCAGGGATCTGAATAATGTCAGTCAGGCATACGGTTGTTTAGCTAACAAGGGAGCCTGGTCAAGACACTAATGAATGTTTGAATAGGGATGGAGCCAGCTAAAAGCAAACAGAACTGAGGTTATTGGTAGACAGTTATAACCATACACGTACAAACTGGAATGTGAGTAGGAGTCCAGAAACGTAGCCAGCAGTAGCTGAACTCCCACCTACGATGAAGGATACTACAGTATGTCCTCACTGACCATTAGAAAGCTTAACTGTGGATCTACACACGTATCACCTGCCTTCCATGCTGTATGTTTTTATCAATATCTCTCTTCCTTCAATATGCTACAAAGCACAGGGTGATTAAGTTTATAGAAAATAATTGTCCTTGTTCATTGGTGTGAACAAAAGACAAGACAGTAGTTGTACCCAGACATGCCTGACTATCTCAGATCTGTGAGGAGTGATCCTTCCTCTGATGTGCTACCTGAGGTTTCTCTCATTATTTCTTTTTGGTTTTGTGGAGTTTTGTCTTCTCTGAGTTGAAGGTTTAAAGATACAGGTGTCATTATTTTTCTACAGGTTTTTTTTTAATGAGGTCAATTTGCGATCTGTAAAAGCTTCCAATTATCTCAGCAATGATCTTTTCTGTTTCTATGGCTCACCAATAAAATGCTACACGTACCACCTTCAAAACGACATATCTCAAAAGCAGAAATAACTTAGATACAGACACATTAAAAGTTCAAGCGTCTAGTGCACTTTCTAAAAGAGACACAAACATAAAGCTTTCTTCCCAGCACTGAATGATTACACTTTAAATATATTTTCTCCATACATCATACAGTTGCTTTTCCAGACTTTTCACTCATATCAGTCCCAGTTCACACCAACTCACCGTTTGTTCCCGCTGATGTTTCTGTTGTAGCTGCTGACACTGTAATGTGAGTTGAGCAATGGTCTTGTCTCGACTTCTCAGCTCCTCTCTGAGCACCTGCACTTCCATAATCAGCTCCTCCACCTGAAAACATGCACACAAACTATACTGAAGGAGTACCTCAGTTGAGATTGGACTACATAAATAAATAAACAGTTTATATATAAGTAGTACACAGTATATCCTACACTATCAGGTAAAACTGTACACCTAAGGTAACATTTCTTACTTGTGATGCAGTGGTATTGTCTTCAATCTCCTCATCTGCTGGAGAGTCTGTATCCTCAAGCTGGAAACAAACAAAATACACAAACACGCACACACAGACACACATTAGAGTATACACTGAGCTGGATCAATGGTAACTGCCTTAGGCATGCCTGAAGAGCAACATTTCACTCCTGCAGAATAATGTTACTCTTTAACACATATACTCTGCAGACCCTAATGTGTCAGCCACAAATGTAAGATACCTGAGGCAAAGTTGCTGAGTGTGTTTTTGAACATACAACACATTTATTTTACTGAATAAAACAATTTCTTATTTTAAAGGCTGCTTAGATTAAAGTGCAGCACTTACTCACTTGTAACTTTTGCCAAGACAAGACTTTGTCCTGTGTATATAGAATATTAAGTGTCACACTCCAAAAGATAATGTGTATGTCAATCACAGGTTATCAGAGCCCAAAATTGTTATTTTTAATGTTTAATGTTATTTTAAATTGCTAAATAAATAGCAAGTATTTTCAGTAATTTCATTTCAGCTGTACACCCCACGTGCTCTTATTCAGGTAGACTAATACAATTGGAACCACCCAGGATAATTAATGTTGTGCTGGGTGTCTGGCTGTCAGCACAATAAAGCAAAGATCAATTAATATTTAGCAAGTCTTAGGGCAATTTACAATTTCTGCCTTGAGTTCAACATCATACAAAACAAAACACAACTAAGAACAAGCTCACTAATGGGCCAACAGAAATATTTTACCTCTAGCACTAATACAGCCAAAGTAAAACAGCCTAATTGCACTGAAAACAACGAACACACCTGAAGAATTTAATTTAATTTAAGCACAAATATCAGCAGAAGTATAGACACAAACATAAAGTGTGGGCATGGATCATACCTTAAGTAATGTTTTGAGCTTCAGCAGCTGGTTCTTGAGTGAGCTGCAGTCCTGAGTCATGTGTTCGAGTGTGAGTTCATCCAGCATCACCGTGTAGCCATGCTGTCCGCCTTCAGAGGGGATGGACCGTGAAGAGATCCTTGGAGACTTGAGTTCATCATAGTGCTGGAAGACATGGGCCCTGAGAAAGAGACAAATAACCACAGAGAGATACAGTCAGACAAACAGCAAAACTGAGTAATCTTAGACTTACAGTGTCTTTACTTTTTCATTTCCACTTTTAACTTCTTCTGACAACATGTTTTAATCGCTCTAAAACCCAAACAACCTGCTGTCATTGTAGGAATGATCTGGTCCACTCCAGCGGTGATGTTTACGACGCTGTCCCTGCCGGCCAGCCCTCTCCAAGCGCTGAATCTGAGACATCCTGTCAACGTCTGTATAGGGGGAATTTAGGGTACAATGAACTAGAGTAAAGAAACTTAATCTGAAACAGAAAGAAAGTAAGTGAGAGAAAAAAATCAGACCTGAAATTTATAAAGCCAGTGGCTGTGATACAGTGTGCTACATATGCCGTATAGATGAAGACAATAAAAGTTCAAGAAAATAACTTCAGTTTTACATCTAAAACCAGCATAAATTGGTAGCTCAAGATGGATAGCATTATGCAAAGGTTGTTTTTCCTCTCTTTTCTCTGCCTCTGTGTGTCTTTTACTACCACTGTAAGTTACACACTCACACACACACGCAATGCATGACTATGAGTAAATTGCGAAGTATATTTCAAACACTCTCTTCTAGTATAGCTACATATAATCTGACCCATCTCTCCATTTCTTTTGGCTGTCTGCAGCACATACACACTCTCTCACACACACAAAAACAGGCCCCATTTTAAGAACTACTCCAAGAATACGCAGCATTTGGCAACATTCAAGAGCATATAGCTGTGAAATGAACCATGGTTGCAACAAAATTGACAACTACAAAGCATGACCCCCAGGAAATCAAAAGGACCTTTGGCTTTTTGTATGCAAGATTGAGAGAAACGGGCCAAACAAAGATAAAGAGAGAAAAAGAAATATTGCCAGATTGAAATACCCAGCCCAAGGAATTCAGCAGTGGTGGTTAAAATACTTTACCCTGAGTGTCACCACAAAGCAGAGGAGCAGACAGCCTGTTTCATACTGAACTGTTACATTCCAGGAAACCAGAGCTCTCTCAATAACTCCTTTTCAGTTGAGAAAAAGTCATCTAAAAAGTAATACAGTGGGAATAAATTCCAACTGAAAAAGACAAATCCATACAGACAGAGAAACACAGGCAAAGAGCGGTAAGAAATGACTCCTTGTCCAGTCAGCTGGTGAGCAGTTAAAGGGCCAGAGAGAGAAAGTCAACCCAGCTCCCATCCTGTCTAGTTCTGTCTTTGTTGACAGCCTTGTTTTCCTGGGAACTCCCTAGGAACTGGAACTGGGGAGAGAGGACTGTGGTGAGAGAGCAGCTGAGGTAACTGGTTTGTGTCCAAGCAAAGAGGTCACCAGCTGAGGGAGGCAAAGAAGAAAAACCAGGGCCCCTCTCTCCAGTAAAGGGACCTGACAGCTGGATAAAAATACTTCCTAAGGCCACCTCCTATTTTCTCACATCACTTTCCTCCCCTTACCTTTTTCCTGTTTTGTGGCAGAGTCAGGTTGTCTTCAAGAAGTAGAAAACGCCCTTCCCTATCCCACGTTTCAGAGCCTGCCCTGTGGGCTGGATCTAACTGTACTCTTCAGCCAGGCTCACTTTCAGTCTGCCTTCCATAACACTAGCTCTAGCCATGACACAGAGAGCTATAAATAAGGCCACTTCCCAAAAAGGAGGAGGCAAGGATGACTCTCCAGTTCACATTCCTCTGCCCCCCTCTCTCTGTCTTTCTCTTTCTCTCAAAAACAATGCGCTCACTGTTTACACACTAGGAATGATGATATCAGGGATGTGATGTGAATACCCAGTTGCAAGGGTAAAGATAGCTAAAACTAATGCAGTTTGCACAACAGTCCTGCAATAAATTCTGCCTTCATGGAGGTGATAATGTTGGGTTTTTGCTCAAGCTGTTTTAGAGAGGTGTTGATTCAACTTTATGGTCATTTTGGAGGCCGTATATTATATCAATGAGAGTAGACTCAATGTTAGCAACACTTCGTAGTTTAAGAGAACACAAGAGAACATAAGAGAACACAATTCAACAGCACCACAATTTATAGCTTCCAAAATGACCATAATGTTGAATCAACACCTCTTTAAAAGAGCTTTAACAAAAGCAGGAACATTATGAAAGAAAGCTGCATTCGTTTTAGCAAGGTGCATCACCAAATGTATGAGTGCCCATATACTGTATATGCTTGAATGTGCACATGTATGGGCCACATGGAACATACATATCCTCTCTTTTGGTGCTACAGAGAGCCTTGTTTGTACATACCAAGCCTGTTATTCCACATTAAACTAGTGCTTGCACATTAGCCATGAATTGTACTTTGATACAACTGGTTTCAGGTCTGACAAAAGAAAATACACTTCCTAGAATTCAATATATTCCAATCTGATAACGCTTTAATAATGGTGTCAACACAATATAATCTGCCAATGTGACCTGATTACCTTTAACACCAGCAAAGAAGGTATTTTACTCCATTTTAATGAGATTGGTGCTTGATTACATTTACACAGTCAACGTGGGAGACAAAGACAGCTCTATAGTTATATGTGAGCAGGTGATAGTAAGCTATTAAAATAATCATTCCAACACCATACTGCTGTTGTCAAGGCAATAAAATGTAAACTTTGCACCTATTAAGTCTGGATACGCAGTGTGGTTGTGCCGGTACCATATGTAAGTGTGTGAGTGCATCTGTTCCTATAAACAGAGAGAGACAGTTGGCTGCATACTTCTCCAGGTCAGCTTCCTAGCTGTCATTCAAAGCCAGCTGTGTGGCAGTGGTGGAGTTGTAATTTAGTGACTCTTCAGAAAGTGGATATTAAAAGAGTACCAGCACATAATAGACAACAAGGCGGCCAACGATTGTAATGTTGCAGAAGCAAATCTGCAACCCAAGGCAAGGCAGGATTCAATTTATTCAAGCAATTATACTCCACAGAAGGACATGCTGGAAATAGCAAGCTCAGACCTTGGTAATGCATTAATTTACAATTATGATCAGAACAGTTTTTGCTGGAGGTGTCCGCTTATATGAAAATAATGGACAACCTCCAGTCACTGAGACCATTTGTCATGGCCATAGAATAACCTTAAAAATTTAAATCCCGTCTAGGGTAACTGCAATTACACAAAGAGTTGTGTGTCTAAGTGTGTATGTGTGTGCTGACCATGCAAGCCATCCTCTGGGAGGTCCACATCCAGCATGAGGTCTTCATCATCCAACTCTCTAGTTCCCAGAGGTTCAAGGTTGTTCAGGATATCCTGGGAAACCATAAAAATTACAGGTAACACATCTTTTTATGTTATTAGATCATTCTGCATGCACGTTACAAGCACATTAGAGAACATTAGAGTCATTATATGATTTTGCCTCCAGGCAAAAATGCTTTGCTTTACAAGAACAACTGCTAGAAGAGAAATATTTAGCCATCAAGGGACAGATACATATAACTCTGCATATATTAAAAAAACACAATGCACAAATATCCAGAAACTGTTTTAGCCTGTGTATTAAATAAATAAACATATTCATGTGTGATGCATTAATTTTTAAACTGTTTATATGCACATAAACACCTCCAATTAGTGAGTAGAAATATATTTTTACATACCCTGCTAAATTATGTTTTGACATAAATGAGGGTCCTTCTGTCCTGTCTGCCATCAGCAATGTCTTCCAATATAGACTTTTGAAGCACAAAAAAACTTCTTGTTTCTATGTAATGGTGTGTACTATAAAAAAACCTTTAAATGTTGGCACACAAAGGTTTCATTTATGCTGCGATATAACTACATTACTTCATCCTTTACTGTGCAATTTGAGACGCACTGAGTTGAGCTACACTAATGTACATGAATTAGCCACAATAGCAGAAAGTCTTCTACATATGATCTAATATAGTCTAATTATTCTATACCTGTGAAACACAGAATACTTTTAAAACATTATACAGAGCGCAATTATTATAGACAATGTAAATAATGTTTTATGTTATATATTTTATTTTGATCATTCACAGTAACTAGTTAAGGATTATCAGTGACTTTTCCTATGATACTGTTCCACATGAGTATCTCACTCCAACTGCATAACAGGAGGAAGACACTTTTATTCTACACCAGAACAGGCTTCTGGAAAAATATCACTCAATTATGAATGATAATACAGAACGCTTTGAAAACCCAACAAAAACACTTCTCATAACTGCCTCAGAATATGCAGCTAGTCTGACTGCTGCGCTGCTGTCTACCGAATAATTCAAAGCATACCCAAAAGCAAAGGAATGAATCAATAGTTCAAAGCTTTATTTTTCAAGGCAATTTTGTGCTTCACAAAACTAAATTGATATGGCTTTGACTAGAAGACACAAGCATAACATTGCTCATTACTGAAAATCTCATGTGCTGCATGATAAGTGACTGGTACTCAGTGTTTCAGACTTAATGAAGGAAATGAAATAAACAAAACATACTTCCACAGTCTTCCTGACTATCAATGAAGATGTGGCTGAAATCTTTGTTGTTTGAAGAGTCCATGAACAGACCAACCTCTCTCTGTTCTCTCTCACTTCATCTGAAGCCTCTCTCTCTCTCACCTCTAACCTTTATACCTCCCACCCTGTCAATAAAAGGATTTTAACACTATGAACCACGCTTCCATCTGTGACTGGTTAATTCCTTTATTAAAACCTTTATTTATCTGACAAAGCTATGAATAAATCATTTTCAGAGTTTTCCCTGACCATCTTAATTGTGTTTTGTAAATATAAGCAAATTTAGAGTTTGATGGAGGGAGGGGGGACAGAGACAAAATTAAACAAAAAAAGTCATGACAGAATTGTCAAACAGTTCAAAAAGAATATTTCTCAATGCAAGACTGCAAAGAATTTAGATCTGCAGTACATAATATTGTAAAAGGATTCAGGGACTCGGGGGAAATCTCACTGCGTAAAGGCCAATGCCAGATTCCACTGTTGAATGTGTGTAAACTTTGAGCTCTCAGATGGAACTGCTGAGAAACTGTTGTGCTACCATGATGAATATAACCACATGGCACAGGAGTCCTTTTAAAAATCACTGTCACTTAACACCGTCCACCACTGCAACCAGAAGTGCAACCCAAAACCCTTATGAAAGGAGGAAGCCATACATCAATTCTGTGCAGAAATGCAGCAGAGCTCTGTGGGCCCCATGCTAGACTCTTCATCGCTTACGAAGACTGAACCTTTGGCGGATGCTTCTTCTATACCCACTGATGTTACCCTCACCTACTACCAATCAACTTTTGAGTCTTATTTTGTTTTGTCTATTTTGTTTCATTCGCTTATATTTGCAAAATACAAATAAGCTGGTCAGTGAAAACTACTGAAACTACTAAAAAAGTACTAAAATTGTTATTTATTTGTTATTTGTCTGATAAATAAAAGTTCAAGTGAACTGAGAAATCCCAGATTTAATTTTTTTATGTATTTTAGAAAAAGTCAAAGCTTTTCTGGACATGGGATTTGTAGATAAGGGATGAGGGAAATATAAAATAAAACAATTAATTATGGTGCATTAATTAAAAAAAGACTAGTTTGACTGGGAATCGTGCTCTCTTTGTAAGAACAGCCTGCTCTACCATCACATACCTTCTGAGAAATGTTGCATCAAAACAGCAACATTGTGGTGAGGTTTAAGTACATCCTTCCCTGGCTCCAGACACTTGGAAAATTTCAACTATCTGTCAGTTCACCTGTGTTTGTTAAAAAGACTTGCACCCTAGATACAACATCCACACAAGAAAAGCAGCAAAACAGCAGCAGCTGCAAGTCCTCCATCAGTGTCTACACTGTATTTGTTCAGCCAGAGTATTGATGCGCACTGAGGTGTTTGAACAAAACTCACAGCTCAGTACAAAATCACACACTTAGGTGTGTAAGTGAAAAAACACTATACTGTGTGAGAAGCCTCTAAATGCCTCTGAGGGTCAATCTCCCGTATGTGAACGGGGTGCAGTTACAAGATTAATGTACTTCAATGATCACAAGTCATAAACTAGATAAAAGGAACCCAATTAAACAAATGACACAAAAAATCTCACTGATTCATTTATTTATAGTGGAATATAATCTAATCTTAATTATTTGTGTGTGGCAGAAGTATGTGAACCCATAGCTGTGTGTCTAACAATAATTTAAACTAAACATTTCCAGTGACTGTTTATCAGCTCTGCCCAGTGGATTGGAGGGGTTTTAGCCCATTCCCCATTAAACAGCTCCAATTTAGGAAGGCCGGTTAACTACCTTGCATGAACTGCCTGTTTCAGGTCCTTCCACAACATTTCTATAGAATAAAGGTCAAGTTTCAACTTGTGTACTTAAGAGTTGTTGTTTTGCTGCATGATCCATATTCTGTTGCGCTTCAGTCAAAAAAGTTCATAGCTCCATCAATGATGACAAGCGGCCCAGAGGCAGCAAAGCAGGCCCAAATCATGATACTGCTACCACCATGTTTCACAGATGGGATAAGGATTTTAGGATAGGTTTGCAGTGTTTGAGTATCACCATGCATAATGCTTCTCATTGAAGCCAAAAGAGTAGTGGCTTTCTCCTTGCAACTCTGCCATACACATCCTTATTGTTCACTGTACACTTCATGGTGGATTCATGGTCACCACAAGAGATGCCTCTCCTTGTGACCCCCTGGATTATTACAGGCCTTGCTAATGTGGTTATGTTTGCAGGGGGACCACGCCTGTGGAGGGTATTGTGAGTTACATCTAAGATTTCATCCTTATTTTCTTATGTTACATTGTTCTGATTCAGATATCTGCTCAATGAGACAGGGACTGAAGCACCAGCCCTATTAATTGCCAGCCCACTCCACCACCTGGATTTCAGTCACTCTGTACTGTTGCTGTATTGTACCCTGTTTACATTCTCCAGAGTTACCACTGACCCACTCAATGTTAGAATATTTATTATAGATTATTTTCTTTAGTTCTGCACCATTTGCAACTTTCTCTCTGTCTCTGTCCACCCTTTTCATTGACTGCCTTTGTTACAGCTCAGGGATTCAGCGGAAATTACATTTGACACTAGCAGAACACAACAGCTTAGAGCATCTGGATAATCTTTCAGCTGAGGAGTGAGTGAGTTGGTTTGTGTATGTATGTGTAGAGGAGCAAATCAATTGAACTACACAACTGCTGTATCATATTGGTATTATTATTAAGCTGATCACGAGCACTATTCTATTATGAAGAATACTAAGAAAAACTATTTTGTTAAATATTGAATCCTAAGAAATGCAGTGCAGAGTTGTTTACTCTCAAATTATACTGTGAGATCAATAGCTGTTATGAATAATTATTAACTGCATCTGAACAGCAACTTTGAGGCAATTAAATTTTATCGATTGTACTCAATTAGGCAATAACGATTTTACTTGTATATGAATTTGACACACGACGTGCACAGTAAAACCTGAGCGGTCTAACTTAGACACCCAGAGGTTCTCTGTCAACCTAAAGCCTGTAGCATGAGCATCATTCAGAATCTGAATGGAAGGTCTTGAGAGTAGTCTGTTTCTTGGCACACTCTCTGCTCCCACTGTAACATCAGCTGAATCTTCAAACAAACCATGGCTGGATCAAACACTGATTAAAACCTTCAAAAACACTGGGAAAGTTTTGAGGCTAAACCTCTCTCACTTTGACAGTTTACCTTAAAATGACCTGAGTGTCTGTACGACAGACTTGCAAAGTGAAATAAAAGCTCATTACAGAGATCTTAAACCTACCCATTGCTTTCTTCAAGAGTTTCTTTTTAGGTTCTCTGGTAGACACTGGAGTTTCATGGCTTGAATGTAAACTAGCACCATGGCACACAATCAGCCAAAGAGGCTAAGTAGGCAGCTCATCAAACAAACCCACAAAACCACAAGCTTAATCTTTACAGAAGGGTATAAAATCAATAAGTGCAAAGGTTTTTACACAGATACCTGAGTCTTTCTCTTCTCGTGTCACATGAAGTAAGATCTCTTTTCAACCCAGTATCGTGCTATTAGTTTCTAATAAAATCTCAGTGAGCTGCTCTATCAGAGAAGGAGGATAAAAACCAACAAGGTCTGTTTTCGGGATCATTAGTTTTTAAGGTCAAATACTTGACAAAATAATGTCCTAAGAAACACTAAATTACTACATAATAACTACTGCACTGTCTTCACACAAGAATGGGCTGGGTTTCAGGGTGATCAACTACAATTCAACTACTGTATCTTTGTGTGTGCATGTGTAGACTATAGATGATGCATCTTTCATGTGACATTACCACCCCTATTTAACAGTAAAAGTCTTTATACTCTATGTCTTGGGACTCACTACTCATTTTGATTGAGGATATGTCCTTTTACACGAATCATTTCCGCATGTCACTGTAATCCATTTACCAGACTCATTTGCAGTTCTTGAACTAAGGCTGTTTTTCAGCAAAAAGTCCATTTCGAGTGTCTGTCTTACTCAATATAACCATTGTAAGACGTGTGAAATGTAGGATAATCTTAATCTAGTACACCCACTGTAAAAGCCTTTGTCTTATTGGCTTTTACATGGATTATTACGTGTCCGCTGTGAGCTCTGAGCTGAGCTTTGAGAAAGGCATAAGTGGTGGGAGCCCCAAACATCTGAAGAATGATACCAAATTAAGGGTTCATAAAAAATAAAATAAAAACAAAGTATTTTTTCTATATCAAATTCTTTGTGATTCTCTTCTTTCTTGTATCCTGTCATTATGAAGTGGAGGCCTTTGAAGGAGGGGATGTTAAAAATAAAAATAATACAAAAATACATAAAAAGGTGGTAACTGGCAAGGCCTCAAACATTAAAACAAAAGCATTAATTTCTTAGGTGGTAAAACTTAAATTTAGATCCCCCTGTTTGGCATTTATAAGCACTGTGCATTTAATACATGCATACATTTAATAAATGTTTTACAACACACTATAATGTAGTTAAAAGCAGATATAAGAACATTTTAAGTGTTTATTAATGTAAAGTATTTGCCACCAATTATAACATCAAGAAAGACTCATATTATTACACTGGTGTTTTTCTATTTTGTCATTCATTACCTGTTTATACACCAGCTTACACTTATGGATGCCCACAGGAGTACTTATGGTGACAAATATATCAATAAATACCTATAATCTACAGTACTTACCTACAGCGTGCTATAAAACATCTTCAGTGGCAGTCCTAGTCACAGAATTACAATACAGTAGTAGCTAAATTAAGGGTCATACTTGCACTACTCTTATGTTCACAATGGGACCACAAGCCAACTGTTGCTGATGGTACTAATATTTTAGATTATATTATTGTTATGCTACCTTTTTAAGTAACAAGTTACTTTTCCTTTGCATTTGATTGGAAAAGAGAGCCTTGCTACAAATGCCAAGATCCATTTCATATATAGTTTCTTGTTATTGGGTTATGCAATGCACAGGAAAATATTCAGAGAAAGAAACAGAGGCAGTGCAGAGAAGGCATGTCGAATGAAAGTGTTTAATGAGCGATGGCAGCTGCAGAAGAGAGCAAAACAGAGTTCGAGAACCCTCAAATCAGCAGCATGTTTTGCCCAAGTTTTTCTTTTCCCATTTCATTTGGTGCTCAAGGTGTGAGTTTTGTTGACAGAAGAACAACAATGTGCTGTCTATATTTGTATATACAGCCACATATGTACTGACATAATGAAACACATACTGTAAGTCATAAAGAAACTGTCTGATTAAAACAAACTTTGACAGCACAGGAGTCCTGTTGCAATACAAGCAGATAATACAGGTTTAATAAGA
Source organism: Sandelia bainsii (assembly GCA_032362345.1). Taxonomy (NCBI): domain Eukaryota; kingdom Metazoa; phylum Chordata; class Actinopteri; order Anabantiformes; family Anabantidae; genus Sandelia; species Sandelia bainsii. The sequence goes on along the minus strand of JAUMHL010000008.1, from coordinate 2,156,468 downwards.
TAGCTGTAGATGGAAAAGGGTTTGTTTCATAAGTTTAACTTAACAAAGGTTAGTTCTAGCCACAAGACTAGATACTGAATTACTGCACCATTTAAAGTATCTTAAAAATGCTATCATAAGGAAATTATAAGAATTCTTGCAATTTAACTCGGCATGAAGGGGTCAGTGATTTAACAAATCACATCTGAAAATGCTACCATACCATAACATATTATCTTTCTATGTATATATCTTTCTTTCTATGACACATATGCTAATATAAAGTAATATAACATATAACAAACTTTTAGAAATGTAAGTTAGAGTGCTGTTCCTAAGAATTTGGACTATGACACATTATCTTCTGTGTCTGAGAACAATGCCTATAAAGTCAGGGGGTACAATGTATTTATATATGCAGTAAAGTTTGCAGTAAGTGTTTGTCAAACAGTGGAGATGTTTGTTATTGTTTCTGATTTTTAACCCTCTTTTGCGCATTAAGTTACTATAGAGACACTCAGACTGACTTTTTTTTTTTTATTCCGTCTAAAGCAAAGTAGTGATACTGAAATCAAGTTATAATATTCTCATTTAATTATACTCTGAAACATTTATACAAGTATAAACTAGAACAACATCAGGAAAGGCAGATGCACTGTGTGGGCTTCAATCATTGCACCGCCAGTGAAATCAATAAACTGATTATATGTAATCAACCAAATCTTGGCTGTATCTTTTTCGGGAAGGACTCAATAAGCAGCCAGTTTAAGATTTTTAGTATGCAAGAGCCAGCTGAGAGACAAAGTAGTTATAACAGACAGCGTGGCAATGATCGCCAGCAAAATGACAGGTCCCGACTGTGGGTGGAAACAAAATCGAGCCATGACTGATAATAATAGACGCATAGACTGTAATTTTGGGGTTGACTCAGACCACTGTCTTAACAAGCAAAAACTTGTACTTTGTGTGTGTGTGTGGGTGTGTGTGTGATGATGATCTCCAAGGAGAGCACTGAATGCACCAAAGGAAGTACAGAAAACCAATACTTAACTTAAAGGGCCACTGCTGTCAGTTTAAAATCAAGACAAACAAAAGCAGGTGAGCTATACGCCTCATTAATGCACCAACATAGTCGGTTCACTAGCAGCATGTTCCTTAAAAAGCTCAGCACTCTGCAGACAAAACGCTTTAGCACCTCACTCATTTAAACACTAATGAATTGACCTGTCTCACCCTGGCCCCACAAAAGCCTAAAATTAGAGGCAAAATAAATAAATCAGTGATAAAAGGCAGCAGTAAATCTGTAGCTTCGAGGAAGCAAAGAGAGGAACCAAATGATTACAGAACCACGAGGACTTAGGTTGCAAACAGGAAAGGAGCACTCCAAGATTTCTCATGTAAAAAACAGAAAAATGCTGCTAAAATAAAGAAAATGGTGAAAAAACAGACAGCTAACCAAGAGGCAAAAGTAAACATCTTGCATTGAAGGTTTCATGCTGTGAGGAGGAATGTTCAACTGCAATTTCAACGGAAATATTTTTGTTCATATAAGAGAAACTCTATGAAGCTTCAGTTTTTACAAAAATAATCATTTGGGTAATGGGACCGAAAAAATACTTTGAATGTGACCACAAAGTTCTTTCAAAAATGAAACCTGGCAGACAAGAATTTATGATGATAGCCTGATGCAATGCAATATAAGAACCCAGCAATACAAGCTACATTTGAGAAAGTTGATGTGTTCATACTATGTTTAATAAGAATCTAGTAGAGGCATTACTGTATGGTAATTTATGAGGCCATACTTTGTAATGTTATAATCAATTCAGCTGTATTTAGGATGTGCTTATTATTTAGAGCAAATATTAACTCTAATAACAATATAATGCAATTCAGCAGCCACGCTGTGAATTTCATCTATCTAACACTGTTTGTATGTAGTGCATAGTGCTTGTATTATATTGCGCAGGTGTTGCTATTATTGTGTCCACCCACACTATTTAAATTTCAGCTCTTGCTTTTATTCTGTGCATTTTTGATTGTGATTTGCCTGACAAAATTAAAGTCAGTAAAATACTAAAATCGTTTGCGCTGGTCTACTGCTGTGTACATACTGTATGATAAATTGTGTTGAGGCTGGGGACACATTAACAATCACTGTGAGAAGAGGCCCTTCATTTCACAATGCCAATTTTGTAAAGCTGGTACTGTACTGAGCTGCATGGTGCATCATGGGAATATTATTATGAGCTCAGGTAGCCCATTCCTTGATTTTGCACAGAGCATATGAATGCAGATAGAACCATATATAGCCAGAAAAATACTGGCACACACAAACCAGGAGCAATGGCAAGCACAGGCACATTGTGTTGTCTTAAGGATGCACAGTGCCTCCAAGTGGTCTGAGCACGCCACTTCAGTAGATGTGAATTTCTAGAAGCTGAATATCTTGTCCATTCTCTCATACCAGCAAAAAAACTGTGAGTTCTAGTTATATGTATGAAGTGAACATCAGTTGCATACTTTCCATGCTTCACTTTTTTTTGTCATTAAGGTGGGGCTGATTACCTTCAATTTATATTTCTCCAGCATCTACATCAGAGCATGCTTTCAGAAAGAAGGCTACGAAAGGAGCCCTAATAGCTAACTTCTGCTGCAAATCACATTTCATCCACTGCAACAAACACTGATATATATTGTTTGATGCTTCATGTTTTTTTTCTCTTCATTACAAGGATTTATCTATTCAGTCAACAATGGAGTCAGAGAGACACAAACAGATGGAAACAGCAGAAAAATGGGTGGGATAGAGCAAACACAGTGCATCCAATTACAGTAAGTGGTCTCATTTCCTCTAATCAAAGCTCAGTTAAATATCTCAAAGGCAGATTCCCCATAGAGCTGATCTTTCACACATCAGCAATCACTCACTAGGCCTCTATGGCTTTCTTTTTCTGGTTCAACCCTTTTTCTCTTTGCTCCTTTTCCCTCTAGCTCCCACTCACTCATCAGCCAAAATCAGACCTTTCTGTCCCACATGTTCAGGAAGAATAGAGTTATTCAGAAAAGACTGATGATCAGATTTCTACAAGCTGCAAATATGCATTTAGTCATTTCTCTAGATTTCTGGTGGTGCTAGGCTTTATTGTACTGGCCAAGGGCAGGAATGATGCCTGCCACTGATGCAATAACAGCCTCCACTTACACTCACAGGGGAAACACATCCTCCAGTTCAATACAAAGTAGTGTTCCTGTGGCAATTTTATTCTAGCGGAGTAGAACAAAATGTATATGAGGAAGAGCTACAGTACGCCGGATCTCTTTGTGATGGTGTGGCACAGTCAGTAAAATACTGTATGTTTCTCCTAGGACTGGAGTATGGAGTATTGGACTCAGTATTTTACCGTTCTGTAATGATGTACTGCTATAATGTTGCAGCACTGTTATGTGGAACATTGTACAAGTACAGTAAAGACTTGGGTAGAACATGAGATAGCAAAATACACAAGCTTTGGTCTCCAGCCTTCTAATATGGAACTTCAATAACAATTTTCAAAACATCTCCCACATGTTCACAGTTCAACTTTGTCAGTTTGAATGAGTCGACCCCCCCAAGTCATATTAATTATCATATCCCTAGAAGCACAGGTCGGGGTGGAGGAGTCGCAGCAATCTACAACTC
>JAUMHL010000008.1:2140330-2152707 GCA_032362345.1 Sandelia bainsii | reverse complement strand
ATGTAAAGTGCCTTGAGATGATCTTTGTTATGATTTGGCGCTATACAAATAAAGATGAATTGAATTGAATTGAACTTAAGAACACAGACATGTGCACACACGATCTCTTTAAGACACGGTGAATGACTCTTAATCAGGTACACATGGCTAAATCACGTGTGCTGGTACTGACAGCAACACACACACACTTCTCCTTTCCTTACTGCTTTGGTATTTGCTATGGAACCATTATTGTAAAACAGACACATTACATTTTCAGGAAGTTGAAGCTTATGTCCACATGAAAGTAGTAAACACATAAAGCTTATTATATAATTTCTAATCCAGTTCATTTTAAGCTCTTTATGCATTCCTAAGATCAGGTGCCTCAGTGGAGGAATACAGAGAACCAAAGCAAGGCCAGTGAAGCTATTAACACACAGTTAGTGGCCAAGTCAGCATTCCTCTCAGGGAGAGAGACGTCTTGGCATAAAACCAGCAGCGAGAGCTGGCAGAAAACTCTACATAGTTTTGCTTTACTTTTTAGCCCTTGTTCTGCTAATTTGGTACATAATTATAAAAATGAAAGAGGAATTATTGAGTGGAATTGATTAATGTAGTAAGGCAGTACAATGTGACATGCTAAAGAGGCCTGAAGTTGTACCCAAGAGGCTAGCCCAAAGCCTAGAAGTAGAACATATATGGTTGGTAATTACAAAGTATATTACAAATGAGGAAGGGCAACCTCTATTAGTGGAAACTAAACTGCAAAGACCTGTGCTATGTAAAACTTGATCATTAAGTCGTCTCTTTCCTAATGTTAAAATGAATTATAATCCATTTATACCTACTTTCCAAACATGCATAAAACTGTATGTTGTAAGACAAGTTCAGTAAAAGCTGCAACATTTAAATGTTTTCTGATATTTTAGGCATATCAACATGTTTTGGCTGCCCTCCACCCCTTTCCCTTTCTGAAGTATGCTACAGAGCAATCTTTCATGTGACTAGAAGCAATGAGGAGCTGAGAGGACAGCATGAGGTGCAGCTGGTAGGAGCTACAACAAGAGTGCTTACTTTGTTATAATTTTAATATTAAAAAAATAAATAGAAGTTCTGTCACATGTTAGCACTAAAACTATTAAATTACTTACTATAAATCAGTCAATCAACATAAAATGTATGACTGTTAACTCGTAGTTTTCTAAAAGCTGAGTGACCTATAGTTCATACTTATTTCATTTACATTTTTAGTTGAATAATTTCTTGAATTTAGTGAATTTGAGACGGTTTCTTCTATTTTGTCCACCAAAAACACAGAACAGCAGTGTGCAGAAGTAGCTAACTATGGTATTTTTTGTTTTGCTTTGTTTTTCTTTATACACATTTATTTCAGAAACTGAAAACATGCTCACCATGCTGTTGAGCTCTGAGTCATCATAGCTGTCTAATGGATGAGTCCCGGGTCCCTCAAGGGTCTCAAAACCTTCTTCATCCCACATGTAGGTTCCACCAGAGCTGTTGGAGGGCGACATCTCCACCGATGAAGCCTGAGGAGCATCACACCGTTCTGGAGACAACACCAGTGGTCCCTGGGAGTCCTGCATGGGGCTTCCTTCGTTCAGTCCTACAGAAAACATGTAAACACAGGGTTGAACAACTGACACAAATAGGAAATTAAACAATCTATTGAATTTCCTTTCAGTTCTGTTGATTTACCTGCCACATCTACAGCATCCCAGTCAATGGCTTCATTAGGAAAGCTGTGTAGGTGGGTTTTGGGTAATGCTGCCAGTGTCCTGTTGTCAGGCATTTCCCCATCACTAAGCACATCTCCCAGACTGTCCAAGTCATCTAGAAACTCCTCGCTTGTGTCACCCCTGTCTAGTGATGAGACAGAAGATAAGGACATGTCTTCCAGACTCTCACCTTCTGCTTGGCCAGAGCTCCGTCTAAGCACACCTCTTCCTCCTCCTTTTCCTCCTGCATCCCCAGAGCTTCCATCACTTCCATCACTGTGCAAGTCTCCATTTTCAATCTGACCAGTTGGCTCAATGTCTATTGCTATTCCTAACAGCCCCCCACACTCAGCGGCACCTGAAGGTCCAACATCCACCTTGACCCTGTCTGGAAATAGAGGTTTCTGCTGCTTGGCTTGCCTAGATCGAGCCAAGCTGAAGCCCAAAGATCCCCCAATGCTCCCCAGTGGCTTGGTCAGAACACTACTAGGGAGCAGAGGCTTCCTCAGGTTGCTGGGAGTAGTGGGTGCTGGAGAGATTGAGGGCATAGCTTGGGGGGAGGCAGCTGAAGGAGTTCTGTTGTAATGAAGTCCTCCACCTTGACTTCCTGAACCTCCAAGGCTGCCATTCAGGCCTCCAAATCCTAAACCCACTTTTCCATTGCTCAGCTGAGGGGGTTTGAGGAAACTACTCCGAGGAGGCTGGAGCTGAGTGTTGGCCAGAGGCTTGGCTAGCTCCACAGCCCGGTTAAAGGAGAAGGACCGTGTCATGGGCTGGTTGGTGGGTGAGGGAATCTGCTTGAAATGTGTGAAGCTGTTGGAACGCACCATGTTGTCAAGTGCTAAGGCCTTGAGGCTGTCACTGGACTGGGACAGGCTGTCATGAGAGCTGCTTCTGGGAGAGCTGTAGCCTAACTTTGGCCGCACAAGGCGAGACTCTGACCCTGTTCGAGCAGGAACGCTGGAGGTATTATGGCTCGTTTTAGGTTCTCCATTCAACTTGGTCCCTACCTTGGGACTCAACTTCAAGGAATGTTTGGGTATGGTCTTGGGGCTGGAGACAGCAACCATCAAAGCACCTGACCGCCGGATCTTGGGCGTCCCTGGAGGGACATTCTTTACCTCTTTTGCCAGTGAGAGAAGCTGTGTCTTAGTCCTGTCTTCCCCTCCTTCCCCAGAGCTAGTGGGGGTGGTGGGGCTGGAGGGGATTGTCCCGTCATCTCTCTTCCACTTCAAGGAGAAAGGAGAGGCACGAATCACTCCATTTGGGCGTGGTCCTGGTGAAGCAGTCTTACCATCCTGGGTAGGGGTGGTTGGCTGTGTGGAACCATTGGACAAGGGGCTAACACCACCATTCGAGGAGCGTCCTCCAAACTTAGGCAGTCTCGATACCATGGCAAACCTGATGGGTGCTTTTTCTTCCATTAGATGCCAACAAAGGCATGGAGGGGCATGGAAGCACACACCTGGGGGAAAGAACATACAGAAAGACAAATTTGAACATAGGCTTAATTCATTAATGCCAACAGCTGAAGCTTTTTTGATAATACCTGAAACTTGTGATATCAGATAAAATAAATCAAATCTGTAACTTACTTTGAGTGGTTAATTACACTGATTTTTTTCCTTACAGTGACATAAAAACATAATATACTGTAAGTCTCATTACCATTTCCATTAAAGTACAGTCAAAGCAAAGTCAAATGTAGTTGAGAAACACAAACTCGCAAATTTAGTCACACACAAACAAACACGCACATGCCCTAATTATCTGCAAGAGAAAAATAATACAAAGAGTAGTCTTGTCCACCTGCTACAGTGTTTGCATGTCTGTCTCCTTTTCAAAGATAACTCACTGTGAGGAGCATTAGGGATTAATCTGTCAGGCTTACGGGGTGACTGGAGACTTTGTCACGACAAGTTTGTCTTGATGCACTCATGTGGTCACATAAAGAACACAAAAGCTAAATGAGTCTCTACCTTTATACAACTACATGTTTTAATAGCCGCACATTTCAATCAATATGATTCTTCTTCAATAAAATAATATTACTTTATTCTAATCAAAACTGATAGCAAACATGCACAAAACTAAATCTAGTGCTTGTTATGATCTATTTAATTGCAGGTTATTCAAATTCTCTTCCGAAATTAAGTTACAAGTCAAAGGACAAGGACAAAGACAGGCAATTCTTAATGACAAGTTAATAGAATAATGAGTTTTAACGTCTAACAGATTACATGACTTGTGTCTGGCACTAGTTTTGTCGGATATGGTGCCGGTGTGCCTGGCCAACAAAAAGTGGGCAAATAGACAGTTACAGGAAACCAGTGCTGGGAAGGTGGCCAGCATACTGTGACTAGTGAATGAAAAACATACAGCATGTAAAGCCAGTTGACGGAGAACACTGTGGCACTTCCGTTCACTTATTGTTCAATTCATTTAGTTCCAGGCAGCCATGTGACCAGTTGTTGGTGCTGCACCTGCGTGTTACATCCATCTGGTTAGTGCTGGTATATTATGAATTGAAAAATTGCTAACATCCAGATGGCTGATGCAGTTAGAAGACAGTAAACCCATCTGCATGAAAAACCAAAGCAGGTTCCACAAACTAACCTATAGTTGCATCAAATTATATTATTATTCACATCTACTACTTAACTTTTAACAAATGCCTGGTGTATTGTTATTCTTCAAGAGATCAAGCAATTACACTTATGAGTGGACCCCAGACAATCAGGCACAAAGACACAAAGGCAGATCATGAGGCAATAATCCAATCAACATTTGAAGGGGTGGGGGAGGAGTGTTGTGTTACAATGTGGGTCTCCTATTCTGGAAAAAAAAAAACACTGCCCCACATTCCCATGCACAGACACACATGTATACAACCAAAGAGACACACTCGCCACAGAAGTGTCTGGCTATGCCACCATCCTAATCTGCTTCATAAACACAAATGGGTAGCACCACAAAAACAGACACACACTAAATCAGGTCAGCATGTGCAGGCAGGGCAACCAAAGCCTCTTTGCCCTGGGGAGGGGGTGTTAACTGTGTGTGTCTATGTGTTCAGTGAGTAACAATTAGATTATGGGTTTTTGCTACAGTCAGTGGCCACAGAAACGTTAAAGTTTCATTCATATCTGAGGTGACATGTTGTTATTCCATATAGTAACAGCAAATCCACACACTGCAAATGTTTACTCATCTGGGTCATCTCACTCCTCACTTACTTTAAATCTCAACTTTATACAGGAACAGATAAAGATAAGAGAAATAGGCAAGAAACACTTATTTAACAAGTATTGTTAAATGATACTAGCACTACTGTAACAATACAAATGGAATGATCATAAAAAGTTTTAAAAAATCTAAATAACTGACTAACTGAAATCATATTCAACTAGCATTTATATCCAACATTGACTTTCTCTACATTTAAGCAAAATGTAAACATATCCTTAAAAGGACTCCACACCAAAACATGGTGCCTTCATAAACTGGTTGGGAGCTCAGGTCTAAAGAAGCCTATTGCTTCTATCTATTTTTACAACAATGTTATACAGCCAAAAATACCAAAAACAATGCCGTTTAAATCACAATATACTTCCAGTACTAGTACAAAAACAGAGGTCAGTTGAAGAGAACCACTAATACAACAACAACAACAACAAGATCCTAACTGACTGACATACATTCAAAGGTGGGTCAGTAAACTGTGCAGACCATCTGTCAAGAGGTCATATTTGAAGGCCCCACCTCCAGAGTGCAGCACTGTAAATAAATATCCCACAGCTTCACAGACATAAAGTACAAGGCCTACACTAAACCACATTTAACCAAGACCAAAAATAAGTAATGTCTTTTGTAACTCTGTACTGCACTGGATGAATAAATAGTCCAAGAAGACAGTACAGCTGAAGACACGTCTAATCATATTTCTGCATAACCCTAACCCTCTAACAAGTGATGTCGGTCTCATTTTAACCTGGTTTAACACTGAGGACTACAGAGATCATTTAAATGGTTAAGTTTATCAGCATTTTTAGGTCTGAATCGTTCACTGCACTCTCACGCAGTTTCAACTGTGTTCACAGTGTCCCAAAAAATTCACTAACTCTACATTGTGTCTGTCATGTGGAACAGATGAACAGCCATACTTAACATCCAACATCACCCTGTGCATGTGGTTTCTTCATGGTTTCAGTGAGTGAGAGAGGGAATAAAAAGGGCACAGAGACAGACAGATATTGTTAGAGTTAAAATTGGAGGGAGATCTTCTGCTAGACCTGCAACTTAGCATCTCAGCAATGATCCTTGAGTGTGAAATAACCAGAAAAGCGAAGTGACATCTTTTCTTACTCTGTGTCACACAGGGGAATGAGAGCTTACTCTCTGTCTGCCAGTGAGGCCAACAGACAGCAAGCTCCTCAGTCGTACTTCATTTCGGACTCACAGGGGAGCCACACAGAGAGAACATGACAGAGATGCAGGAAGGCTGAAAAATCGGGTCTGCAAAAGTAAGGTCATTCAGTACTCTTTCACTTTTGCACTGCACACAAACTAGAGAGATGCATTATTCAGGAGTAACAGGATGGATGCAAATAGGATGCGACAACCCGAGGGCTATGATCTATTGGGTCATTGGGGCTATGCATGAATGGAGGTGCTCTACTACACGCAGTAAATCCCCCATCCTGCTGTTTATCTCCAGAGCCCGTCTGTCCCCATCTCCCAATGCTCATAGTACACTATCATTGCAAATCTGCTGCACCATCTCTCAACATAACAGCATGTCAGCCTAGATTCATTTTTTCTCTCTCTCACCTTTCTTTCAGTTTTAAAAGATTTAGCAGGGGATGTTTTGTTTGACTTTATTCAAACTGTGGAAACTCAGAGAAGAATGTGGTGCAAGGCCATGGAGAGTATGAATTTCCTGGTATGATTCAGCAATATTTCTGTATTTCAGTATATAAAGGTTTTAGAAGCAACTGTCATTTTTTCTATAGTATTTAGGCAGAAAACTGTATACAATGTAAAAGAAAAACTAAAAACTAGATGTCTTTATTAGGTAAACCCATGAAACAGTAGCATTTCATACCAGCTACTGGTGACCTGTATACTGCTCATTCAGAAAATAAAATAAAAAATAATAAACTAAAATTGGCTTCATGGTTTTTAATGTTTTTAATGTCACATTTCATCTTGGTTATTTACACAGTTATTAGACGCAGAGATGTTAAAAGACTGTAAGAGACTGTAAAAGTGGTTAGTTGCTCCCTTAATGGTATTCTTCCTTATTCAGCCCAAGATTGTCTATTGTGGTAAGATGCTCTGCCGGTACAGATACTAAAGTGCTGTTATAGAGAAAAGAAAACTGTCTCCGTTTTTTTGTGATTGACAGCTTGCCACAGCATGTAGGGTACGTAGGTAATGTGAAAGATGATGTCTGTTACATAATAATTTTGACTTAACTTTGACTTAGCAACTTTGCTGCTACTTTGTTTTTTTTGTTGTTTTTTTACAGTGCAGAGGTTTTTTAACAAACATAACTTCATTATGACATTAGGCAAATTGAAAAGATTTTTAATTTATAGAGGCACTTAAGCTACATTCTTACTTTCTTTCTGTGGTTTAAAAATTTCCTTTACAGAGTAACTAGCAGCTCTAATCACAATCATAGTGCCTCCTGTGTGTCTGTAACTGCAAAGGTTAAAAAACTGAAACTAAAAGTAAGACCCAACAAAGTGCTTTTGCTTTCAGATAAACATTTTGGAAGTTATTGTGTCTGAGCATTGTCTACATGAAGACTGTGGTTAATCTACTTAATGAAGAGAACTTGGGTAAAAAAAAGATACAGTGGGAAAACAAGGATGGAGGGACAGGAGGGATGGATTGGGTGAGCAAGAAAAGATGTCACGCTTGATGTGAAGTGAAAGACAGCTGCAATTTGCTACCCTCTCTATAACGCACTCTTCTATATCTTTCTGTCCATCTTGGTAATATTACCTCTCATTGTGCAGAACCAATCAATATGAATCAATAGTTACATAACCCCTCTCTGAAAAGCCTAGTATGACACCCGGCTAGCTCTTCTCAGAGACAGCAAAAGATTAATAACATAACCTCTGACTAGTTTCACTCCACACTCTCAGTCAATGAACACTCTAAGAATGAATAAATATAACCTGTCAAGTCAAACTCAACCAACATAAACCTTTTCACCTCGTACCAAAACTAAACTGCAGCTACATTTACATATATTGACCAAGTCTAGTCATCTAGATATGGCTGTAGAGAGTGATAGCTTTCTCCCTGAAGAGATTAACAGAGTGGCATTAGAGCAGGCTAATAGAATGAGACAGCAATGAAAGCAACACTGACGCTTGGCTAATGTGTATTGAGTGAAAGCAATACTGGGCTGAGCAGCAGTGATGCTAAGTGACAGTTATCCAATGAGACAGCAGAGAGGGCTTGGTAATGCTGTACACTAAGTGAGGTAGATCAAATGACAGAGACCAAAAAAATGAGTAGAGGGAAAGCTAAGGTGTGGCATGTTGTATTTGACTGAATGATCAGAAGCATGGACAGGCATCAAATAAATCTATCTTCATGAATCCTTATTTGATCTATTGAAAAGTAGATTTGAAAACATTACCTTAACTCAGTGAACTAAAGTTGTCCAAACATTTGTCATCCCAAAGTCTATCAGTAAGATTAAACCACGGAGCCAAGTCACTCTGCATTTTGCTTCTTCTATCATCTAAACTGAAAGTAAGGTAGCGCTCAAAAGAGAGTAGAGCACAGGAAGAGGAAGACACTCTTTAGAGGTTGATCAGTCCGCTCGCTGTCTTGCTACTTGCGTTCCATGTGTTCCTGTGTGTGTGTGTGTGTGTGTGTGTGTGTGTGTGTCTGTGGTGAGTGCTGATGGGTGTGCCAGTGGAGAGAACAGAGCCTTCGTGAATGAGTTTAATATTTCATAGGGTATCTTTTAGGAGCCCCACCCAGTAGGCTACGAGAGGAGAGGAGAGGAGAGGAGAGGAGAGGAGAGGAGAGGCAAAGAAGAAAAGAGTAATTTTTAGTGCACAAGCGATTATTTGTAGCGGTAGTTTGATTAGAGTCTGATTACTTTATGATATAAAGTCTAAATGACGTAGTCCTCCTGACATAATAAAATGCACCTACATGCTCAAGTAGTAGTTTTCGATGTGTTTACTGCTGCCTTATAACATCATGAGACCACAGGAGGGGATAATAAAAGGAAACCGATCCTGCTCAGCACTCTGATGAAAAAGTGACTAGTGACGAGTATAAAAGATTTTTTTTTGTGATTCACTTAAAGATTCAATGTGAATTCAATTTCCCACACTTATTTCATGGTTGACAGCATACTGGTTCCAGTCAGTCAACCATTTTCTGCTAAGTGCCTGCAGTAAAAGCATACAACCACTGCCAGTTCCTCAATATGTCCTTTTTTATAAGTGCCTGTGATGATAAATCACTGGAAAGGGTCTGACCCAACCCACATTACATTACCAGGAGAACTAAAGGCTGAAGTACATGGTTTCTAAAGACCAATTAAGCTCTTACAGTGCTTCATGTCATGCTTCTATTCAATCAAATTCAACAATTCTACATCCACAATATTATATTGGTGTTCTTTAAAGTGGACCATTTTGAGAGTACCTTAACCTAGTGGAAAGAAAGTAATTTTTGTATATACACAGAACCAAGATAGCAACAAAGAAAGTCTGAATCTCAGTGAGTCATACTAGAAACTAGTCACGACACAGAAAAGCCCTTCAAAAAGTCTTCATCATCTGGCCTGATTCATGCACAAGAACAGCTCTTTCGGAGGTGTGATGCTGAGCAGCAGACATGTTGGCAGGACCTATATAAATTATATAAACTTATTTAAATGTAATTATAGCAGCCCAGATTCCCACACTCCCATCACCATAATCCCATTTCTCCTATCACCACACTTTGTCTTTTAGTCTATGTGGGGAATTCTATTCCCCCATCCCATATAAGACCTTTACTTGAACGACACAGCGAGGAGACTGCAGGGCATTTGACAGCCCGTTTAATCCTCACCTTTTGATTGGCCACAAGGTCAAGGTATAGGTAGGTAGGAAAGGCTGATAAGTGTCAAGAGGCAACAGCACAGGTGTCAATCATTAACAGCTAAGTCATTAGAGTCGTTTATGTAGATAGGGGTTGAAGACAGAGCAGACAGGAGCCTGCAGCTTACTGTTCTATTTGAAGAATAACCAATCTTCACTGAAACCATAGAACAACTGTAACTCCCAGCTGCCAACAATTTACTAATTTAGTTGAAAAATCAGAGTTTGAAGCAAACATGTGCCTGCCTCAACTGAACTGATGACTGAGAATAACTTGTATAGCATTCACTCAAGATTTTTAAATAATAGTGATATAAATATACATAGTTAGCTTATCCATGGTGATTGTAATAAAATACATGATTTTGTGTTTTAATCACACAACAGCACGAGGGAACTCCCATTGTAATCCACTTTCCCATCACTTAGGTTCACTTAAGTTCTTAGGTACATGTATTAGTCCACCAAACCACAAAAGTACTGTAGTAGAAGGTGGCTGAGCATTGTATAGACATTCAGTCTGGGTTGTTGGTTCTCAGGGGGATCAGCAGTGCAAGCAGCCCGTTCGTGTTACTGGGAATCATCCAATTCAAAATAAATACAAAAAATAAGAAATCATTGCACAGCTCAACTACAACTGCCAGAGGTCTTAACTACATTTCATGTTGTCTAACTCGCTTCAGCTCACTCATGGCTTGTACCTCTGTCAATGCCAAACATCAATTTGTTTCCACTTTTCATATATGGAAAGTTGCAGCATTTCTTTCTGATTTATATCACTTTACACTCATTACTCTGACAGAGGTTTTTTTGTTCGTAGGTTGTTCAGACAAAACAACCCATGTGAATATGTCAACTTGAGAACTGTAAAGTGCAAAAGGTTATCAATAACTGAATCACAGTTGCAGTTCTAACAATCATTACACTAACAAATATACTTTTTCCATTGGGCACATAGGAACTAAGAGAGAAAGCACATTTCTCAATTTGATTATCGCTTTTGAAGTCGCTCAAGTTAAAAATAACTGTTTATTTAACAAAAACTGCTACACACACACCCAAACATTACAGTAACTAGGACTCGAGGCCACATGTAGAGTTCACGGCCATTTCTGCTACTGTCTCCATTCACCCAAGCTTGACATGACATCACAATGGTTTGTGGACATGTGAGTTCATCCGAAACATCTCCAGCTTATCTACCCACAGTGCTGGTTTACTTGAAATTTGTTTTAATGTAACCCACACTAGCAATGAATCACTCCAAAGTCTGGGCTCCAAATATAAAACATGGTGTAAATAGTAAGCTTTTATTAGATCACAATCCTTCTGGATTTATCCACTGTGAATGGACAATACACTATTAGGTCAACTTCCTCTTTGTCCAACTTCCGTCTTTTCCTGTTCCTCCTTCCTTTCCACTCCATCAGGCTGTCTCTCTTAACAAACACTTCATCCAAACTCTATTATTTCCTTAGGCAGCACATTTTTCCACAGTAACGAACAGAACAAACTGTCTCACATGAGGCCGGGTGGAACAAGGCATCCTCATCATCACATCAAATCAGGCCTGTCATGCCTTTGTGCCAGTTTTTCACAGGGTTTAGAGCTATTAGGTCAACTGATGAAACTAGATGGGAACCTGTCCAGTAGAGTGTCTGACACAACAGAATAACCTTCCCATTCCCATCAGGAGTTCTCTGACAAAATACCCCTGCCTTGGAAATTGCTTTGA
The DNA here is from genome assembly GCA_032362345.1 of Sandelia bainsii. Classification (NCBI taxonomy): domain Eukaryota; kingdom Metazoa; phylum Chordata; class Actinopteri; order Anabantiformes; family Anabantidae; genus Sandelia; species Sandelia bainsii. The sequence goes on along the minus strand of JAUMHL010000008.1, from coordinate 2,141,125 downwards.
ATAGGGAAAGCCACCATCACACAGTGAACTCCATTATTTTGTGTTGTTAGACAGTGCAGCAGTTGAACCTCGCATGCAAACACAGTCTTTGAATATCAGCCTAATGTCTGTGCAGGTGACCGCAGAGACTGACATTTGGGACAGCATTTGTTTTTGCCAAGTCAAATGCCAGTACAGTCTCACACTCACAGCACCTCAACCATCAGATCCAGAGCTGAAACTTTACTGGAGTGTCCCAGAAATACTCCATACTACATACACAGTGAAAGTGTTTCTGGGTGAAACTGAAGTTTAGCAGTGGTAATGACACACCACTGAGTGAACTATTCAGTACCAAAAAGAGGCAATGTGCCAAATGAAACTAGTACAGTAACATGAGAACAATACACTCAGACACCTTTTATGTAGGGCTCTGGAAACAAGCTATTATGTCTGAGAATAATTCACCTATTTTCTAAGAGACGCACGCAAAAGGAATCAGATCACACAGTGTATGGTGACAGAGAATGAGTCAGCAGTGTTTGTGTAAATAACTTGAAAGCAAAGTTCATAGCACAGCGCACCATCTTCAACACACTGACTGCCCCATGTCCCGTGTCCAGGACTATAATATCACATGACTAAAAGCCTTGAGGGATTACTGAACAAGACTTGAAGGTATGAAGGAGAGCAACCCTGCAACCAGTTATAGTTCAAGGTCAATAATGTTACCTTACCAAACTACAGTTGAGGTCAGAATTATTAGCCCCCCTGATGAAATCACACAAAACCCTTAATATTTCCATGGAAATGACC